>PVJS01036968.1:2500-20171 GCA_004027185.1 Glis glis | reverse complement strand
AGAGCTGAGGCTGGCCGAGAACCTGGATCCTCCGGTCTCCGCCTCCCAAAGTACTGGGATTACAAGCGTGCACCACCACGCCCGGCTTGATTTTATTCTTTTATTTTGAAACAGGGTCTCACTAAGTTGCAGAGGGCCTCACTAAATTGCTGAGGCTGGCCGTGAACCTGTGATCCTCCTATCTCAGCCTCCCAAGTACTGGGATTACAAGCGTGTGCCACCACGCCCAGCTCCAGCAGAATTTCTGAAAAGACAGTTTGATCTTTGTTAATTGCCCAACCAAGAGTTTTCCTTCATTTCACGGACTGCTTTAATAGTATTTCTATTTGTAAGCATACAGAAAAAAATAAACTACTTAGGGTGTTGCTGTAACCTGCCCATTGTCTTTTCTCTCATTTAATGTGATTGAAAAATGAACAAATACTCATGACAAGTTTCCACAGTGGAAACTGCTAATTTCCAGGGTTTTGCAGAAGTGGGTGAGTAAGGAAATGTAAAAGGCTGTGGAGGTCTTTAGGACATTAGATCCCTGAGACTTGCAGGGATTGATGGGGCATGGCAGTTACCTTCACTATACAAACATCACACATCAGTTTCTGCAGCTCTTTATTCCAGCCCCTCCTCTTCCGAGGCCCAAGGAAAGGTAATCTTTCAGTTAAAATAGATTCTATAATTGCAAAATGTTTGCCAATAGGCATCTAATTTGCAGATGTTTTGTGTCTATCCTTTCTTTTCTAAGGACTAAATCAGAAAGAGGTGGCTCTAGCCGGGCATGGTGGCACACGCCTGCAATCCCTGTACTTGGGAGGCTGAGACAGGAGGATCTGGGTTCGCAGCCAGCCTCAGCTACTTTGGCCCTCTGCAACTTAGTGAGACCCTGTTTCAAAATAAAGAATAAAAAATAGGGCTGGGGTGTAGCTCAGAGGTAGAATGCCTCTGGGTTCAAGCCCCAGTACCCCCCCCCCCCGCCCAAAGAAAGAGGTGGCCTTGCAAGTGTTTCCAAGGTACTGGCCCTGGGCTGAATGCTGGGGCAGGGTTCATAGTTAATAGGACATAGTCTTAGCCGGGCGTGGTGGCGCATGCTTGTAATCCCAGTACTTTGGGAGGCGGAGACCAGAGTGTCCGGGTTCGTGGCCAGCCTCAGCTCTCTCTCTCTCTCTCTCTCTCCCTGTCTCTCTCTCTCTCTCTACTTAGTGAGGCCTCCGCAACTTCGTGAGACCCGGTTTCAAAATAAAGTATAAAAAATAGGGCCAGGGGTGTAGCGCGGAGGTAGAACGCCCCTGGGTTCAATCCCTGGTACCGCAAAAAAAAAAAAAAAATAGGACATAGTCTTGACTTCGAAGAAATGAAGGTGTGGTTGAGTAGTAGAAATGTGCAGATGTTTCCAGTGATATGGACAATAAAAAATGTACACAGCATAGAGTAGAGGTGCAAGGGGGGTTAGGAACTCTGGAAAGGGGAGGCTAAGGAAGGCTTTTGGAGAGGTTGCTTTGAAGAACAAAAAGGGTTTTGCTAGCCAGAGGAAACTGCAGGTTCAAAGACATGCTAGGTCATGAAGAGACTTGTAAACCATGGAAATGGGACATTGTCTTCCGGGTCCCTGAGAGCCACGGACGGGCTTTGGCAGGGAAGTACCATGATCAGATTTGTGGTTGGTAAGCATCACTCAGCAGTGTGGGGACAGACTGCAGAGGACCAAAACTCGATGCGTGGAAACTAGTTAGGACCTCCTGTCAGGTCATCTTTAAGCACACAGATATAGTAATAAATAAATAAATAAATAAAGCACTCTTAAATGATTCCTAAATTTGGTAGTGGTGCTGCTGTTACAGTTTAATACTTATAAGTGCCTGAAATGGTCAACCTGGACCTTCAGCTGGATGCCCCAAGGAGAGATGCTGAGGTGGAGATCTGTACAGAGAGGGACTGGGAACGCGCCCGCAGCATCACCACCTGTCAGCTAGTGACTGCGGCAGGACTGGGCAGAAGGAGGGATGCAGTGGCAACTGCAGCCTCAGCCAGCCACGGGGTGCTTGGGACCAGGGTGGCCCTTGAAGGTAGGGGGGCTGGGTCTCTGTACTTCTGTGCCTCCAGGGAGGGAGAGACTCCTTGGCTGTGGGTAATTCCGGGGGAGATTCTCAGCTCAGAGCTGGCCTCTGCAGCAGTCTGGCACTGGGCTCAGCCGAGTGCTCAGGTGCAGCCAGGCCTCCGCTGCCACTAACGACTCCTCTCGAGTAATCACGCTCAAGAGCTCTCTATCTCAGGCCTTTGTGCTTGCTCTCTCCTCTGCCTGGAGTATTTTTCTCCAGCCTTTCCCCCTCCAATGGCTAGCTATTTCTTGACACTTGGTTTTCACTTCTACTATCTCCACAGAGAAGGCCTTTCTGATCAGTCCCTACCCCCACCTGACAGTCCCTTGTAGGACATCACCCTGTTTTAATTTCCTTACAGCAAAACCAGATGAACACAAGCCTCATGGTCTGTCTCTCTACCCCTCAAATGTATGCTCTGGGGAGCTTTTCTGTGTTGTACACTGCTCGATTTCCTGCGCCTGGAACAATTGCTGGTCACAGAGTTGACGCTCAATCAATATTTGATGAGCGAATAAATAAAAATTAGATTTAAGAGAACGGGTATTAGGAGAGTTAGAACTTTTTCCAGTAAGGGATCCTGAAGGAATTTTTGTCTTCTGCTTTTTGACATTGGTGAGAATCCACCGGAGATGGAGGGCTTGTATCTCATCACTCTTCGGCTGTGTTTAGTCACCCACAGAGAACTACCGGAGACTATCTCTTCTTGATCACGTAAGACGGATAGGCCTCTGGCAAGAGCTGCGCTCTAAGATCGCATATTCAGTCTATACGTGTAGATTTTTTTTTTTTTGCCTCTGGGAAGTTTGAGGCTTTTATTATTCTTTTTAAAAAAAAACTATCTTAGAGGAACATAAATTATCTATTAAAGAGAATTTCAGAATTTTAACATAAAAATCACGAGTGGAATTTGTGTGGAATCGACGAGCTACTCCTCTATAACCACCTAAACCATTTTCTTTCAAATAGAAACAAACTAAAACATGTAGTAATTTTCATGTGTAGAGGCAAAAAGGCACTTAGCACAGCTTGAAGATTCAAATTATTCTGGAAATGACGCTGCTGCACTCGGCTTCAATTTGAACTTGAGCTCTTCGACGGAGCTTTAGAGTCTAGCCTCTGCCTCCAGGAGGGCCTGTGGATGGCAGAGCTTGAGAGGCAGCACCATTCTCCTCCCTTCCCGGAGCCTCCTGTCCTATCCCCGCCATTGTTCCTTATTTAGAGATTCTAGCCCAGGAAGCACTCATTTGTCTATTCAAGAAGAATAGTAGAAACCTCTGGAAGTCATTTATTTAGGTCCTTGTCACTAGCCAGGAATGAATGGACATCATTCTGTATAAGTTCGCCCTTACTCATATTTAAATGCTTTTAGTAGAATGCCGGGTCCTCTGATGCAGCTGAGAGAGTCCAGAGAACAGATAGGAAAGCATGGGTAGTTATTATGGGCTGAGGCTGTAAGGGCAGAGCTCCCTTATTCTCAAGCAATTCAAAGAGTAAAGAACCACAGGGTATGATTTGGGGAAATATGTGTGGGGATTTAGCTTTGCTGAAGAAAGTTCTGTTTTGGAGTGTTTATTTTGTTGTACTGGGGGTTGAACTCAGTGGCATTCTACCTCTGAGCTACACCCCAGTCCTATTTTGTTTTTTTATTTTGAAACAGTCTCATTATGTTGCAGAGGGCCTTGCTAAGTTGCTGATGCTGGTCTTGAACCTACGATCCTCCTGTCTCAGCTTCCCAAGTACTGGGATTACAGGCATGCACCATTACACCTGGCGAGGTTCTGTTTTAATGATTAGAAAAGCTCAAGGTAGAAACAGGTGCCTCGTGATATGGCGGGTGCTCCTTTGCCATGGGTGTCCAAATAGAGCATAGGCAGCCCTTGCAAAGGAGATTCCCAAAGGGATTCAAGACATAGAAGCAACATGATCTTCAAGGTCTTTGCGGCCTTAAACTTCCATATGTATGGAGGGACTCTCCATGATTTTGTGTCTTGAGAGAGTTGTTTCTTGCCTTACATGTTGTGTCTTTAAAATTAGAATTAGGTATGCTCTGTATGGAGGGACTCTCCATGATTTTGTGTCTTGAGAGAGTTGTTTCTTGCCTTACATGTTGTGTCTTTAAAATTAGAATTAGGTATGCTCTGTTTAAAGCCAACCTTTCCTTTGCACTTCCCCATCTATTTGGTCATTTAAACCTGAAACTTAGTCATTCAGAGATTAGTCTCTTTCATATACATCCTTCCCTCATCCTGGACCTGTTGGCTTTTTAAATTAAAGCACTACGGTCTCTTATTCAGTCTTCATTTTGATCAAAGTTCTCCATCCACACAGTTTAAGAAGCAAATGGTTTTACAAGACTCGCTGTGCTAACAGAAGTCTCCCCCGCCCTCCACCTCCTCTTCTCTGAGGGCAACTCCTTTAAGTGGTTGAATTCTTTGGTGATTTCGTTTGGTATTGTCACCGCATTTCATAGTGCTGATTCTTGATTTTTTTAGATTCAGGTCTGTATGATTTATTGGCTTCCCAGTGAGAATTGAGGGCTTTGCCCCCTTTCATTACTTTGCCCCTCTCCTTACTCATCTTCTCCCCCATTATATTCTAACAGATTAAAAAAATATTTAGTCTTACGTCATTATAACCATGCAAAGTTGAGGTATATAGTAAGCAGTTTCCTTCCCATCTTTTTAGTTTGCTGGATTTAATACTTATGATATTTTTGTGTGTGCCTTTTCTTTGTTTTTCATAGATATAGTTATGACTAATTCAATCTTGAACTCTTCTACACATCTCTAAGTCTCTTGCAATTCATCTTTTTTTATGTACTGGGGATTGAACCCAGGGGGCATTCTTCTTCTGAGATACACAGGGCCTCCTTCCTTCCTGCCCTCTTTTTTTTTTTTTTTTTTTTGAGACAGGGTTTAGCTAAGTTGCTGAGGCTGGTCTTTTTTTTTTTTTTTGGTTCTGGGGATTGAACCCAGGGGCATTCTACCTCTGAGCCACACCCCTAGCCCAGTTTTTTATTTTTATTTTGAAATAGGGTCTCACTAGGTTGATAAGAGTCTCACTACTTGCTGAGGCTGGTCTTGAACCTGCAAGTTATTTTGATTCTTCATTGCTCTTCGTTTTAACAGTATCTTATTTTTGTTTCATAGATGTGGTATCTCTTTTTGTTTCTCTCTGTATTTATTGATGTTAGTTTTCTTCCCCTTGCTCCCTGAAGAGTCCATTTCCTCCAAGCTGCTCTTCCTAATTGATTAATTAAATTTCGGTATCTGTCATTCATGCTAGATATTTTCTCATGTGTCTAATGATCCTCGCATGTGAGTATGGGGAATTAGACTTGATTAGAAAATCTGAGAGGATGCTTGGTGACTGTCATTTGTGGGATGCGCCACAGGATGGTCTTGCTGGGTCTTTTCATTAAAGAACTCTTGATATTAGTATCTTTAAATCTTTCCTTTTAGGCTGGTCAAATTAGCCAGAAAAGAATCTTTTCATCTCCTATCTAGGGGATGTATGTTTGTTGTTGGAATTCTGGCAGCCAAGTTAAGAGAACTGGGAGTCTTAGCACTGGATGTGTAAACATCAGCTTCATACCCTTATTTTCAGAATTGCATTCCTGCGTTCTTATCTGTGTCGGATGCTCCCAGTGTGAATTTACCCTTTTTAGAAAATTTAATGTCTGTTTGGAGGAAGAAGGGTTTTAGTGATCTGTTTCTCAAAAGGGATTTCTCACCCGTCCTCTTACATTTTCCTTTTTTTTTTTTTGGTATGGGAGCTCGAACCCAGGGACCTTCTATCTGTGAGCTAGACTCCCATTGTCCCTACTTTTTATTTTGAAACAGGGTCTTACTAAGTTGCAGAGGGTCTCACTAAGTTGCTAAGGCTGGCTTCAAACCTGAGATCTTCCTGTCTCAGCCTCCCAAGTACTGGGATTATTGGTGTGTGCAGGGTGGGAGTGGGGGTTAGTATTAAATAAATAATCACACAATGATTATATAATTGTAAGTTGTGATAGGTGTTTTTGAAAGGGATGAACTATTTCTGACAAGTCAAGGAAGGCTTCCTATAAGTGATACTTGAGCTGTAATCCTCAGTCCCATCTCCAGTCCTCTTATTTTTAACTCTATTTCTAGAAGAATCTGATGCTGCCAAGTCCTGAGCCTTGCAGGATTACATGTTATAAATCAAGTTGCTTCAGCTCACCAGCTTTATCCAGCAATCTCAATGCTGCCATTGCACCTCAGAAATCTCTGTTTTATCTATATCCTCCATCAAGTTACAGTCAGCATCTTCGTTATTTTTTTAAAATATATGATAGCAATAGGTTTTAAATTAATTTAGTTTGAGCCATGGGGGTGGAGAGCACACTTAGCCAATGTGAGGCCCTGGGTTCAATCCCCAGCACCACCCTCCTCCAAATAAAAAAAAAAAACAACATAAATGTCTTATGCTCTTTATCAATGAGCACAGAATTCTGCTCAAATTTCACTTCACATGTGTCACCTCTTGTTCTTAACGTGGCTTACTATGTAATTAAGTGCTGATCTTTATCCTGCATTTCAGGGCCTTCATGCTGGATCTGCACCTTTCTGGGCTAATATGTCATTGCACTGGACATTTGACCCTATAAGTATGAATTCTTCATGGTCCTTTCTCCTGCTTTATGACTTCCTCTGTGTCTTTGCATCCGTCTATTTTTAGAGCCTGGAATTCCCTCCCCATTCTTTTCTGATGATCACAATCTTTTTCCCCCTCAGTGCTCATTTCCAATGTCACCTCCTTCATGATATCTTTATCCTAATGTTCATTCATTCATTTAGTTATCTGTTTGTTCATTCAATGTGTATTTTTGAGCTCCTACAACATGCCAGAAAATATCCAGGCTACGGGTATACAAAGGTAAGCAAAAGAGACTCCATCCTTGCCTGTGTAGATCTTATAGTGCAGGGTGGGAGAGGGATTTAAATGTTAAATAAATACTCACAACAGTTATATAGTGGTAAGTTGTAATGGGTGTTTATGAAAGGAACTGACTGTTTCTGAGAAGTCAAGGAAGGGTTTTCTGCCTAAGTGATATTTGAGCTACAATTAGCATGTGATGGGGGGCATTTTTGGTAAGGGAAACAACAAGGGAAAAGCCAGGAGGCATGAAGGACTAAAGGATATTTAGGGACCTGAATGGAGGCCAAAGTAGCAGAGAGCAACAAAAGAATGGGGCAGGGGTAGAAGGCAGGGCTGGAGAGTCAGGCAGGGGCTTGCCATCTGATTCAGGGAATTAGTCTCATAAGACTAAAGAGAACTCCCTGGAGTGCTTTGAGTGGGGGAACTTAGTACAACATTTATGCTTTTACAGGGTCACTCCAGCTGCAGCATGCAGAATACATTGGGAGGCTTGGAATGGAAGCTGGAAGACTCTTTAGGAAGCAGATGCAATTTGTATATATGGGAGACGATGGTCGCTTGAACTCAGATTATAGCAATGGTGATGGAAAGAATGTTTGAGAAGTATGTAGGAGGTAAAATGGACAGGACTCGATGGGCTGGATGTGGATGGTAAAGGAGAGAGAAGAATCAGTGAAGGTTGTGGTCTCTGTCTTGTTCAACTGGGTGGATCTTGGTGCTATTCACTGACATGAGAACAATTTTGTCTGCTCTTAGGACATAGAAGAGTAGTACAAGGTGAAGTGTGTTATTTTGTGTGTGTTTCTCTGACTCTCCCCAGCTTGGAGAGGGAGGATGCATGCCTTAGTCATCTCTGGATTTGTAGCTCCCTTTCCCCTCAAAGTGCCCAGTTCAGTGTTTTTACCAGCGAAAGAGAGACGTAGTGCTTGACTCAGATCGGGGAACTGGAATGTGGCTGAGAGTTGGACTTTTTCATCATTGTGACTTAGGAAAAGTTTTTAACTGATGATTCTAATATTTTTATATGTGTGTGTGTGTGTGTGTGTGTGTGTGTGTGTGTGTGTGTACATATGAAGTTGTATGAAGACCAAGTGAGAAAGCAAATGTAAAAATATTTGGGAGAAAAAAAGATCTCTCAAAGGAATTCATTTCAATGTTACCATTATACTTCTGTGTCTTTTGCTCTCACTTTAAGTGCCATCCATTTCTTTTATTGTACAAAAGGAGAGTGAGGTAAGCCATGTTAACAAAGGACCTAATCAGTGCCAAGTCAGGAGATGGACTTGCTTTTGCTACACGCACCAGTTCAGGGGATGTCTGCTGAACCACTTCCAGATGCTGTCCCACATGAGTTAAGTGTTTGTGGAAATTTCTTCCTTATTTAGTATATTGTTCAGTATTTGTCTTCACTGAACCTTAATCAATCTTTAAGTGTACCAATTGCTTAATAAGTGTCAAGATTGTCTAGTTCTCAGAAGCTTTGATTCGTTAAGAAGGCATCTGCAAACTTCAACAAAAAAAAACACCATAGGACATTTTGGAAGATGAACAACATGTCTTTCTGGTTCATAGGTTTCAAAGACCCTGAAAAACGTGTGTTTTATCACATGACCAGTAGAAAGGATTGCCAAATACCTATGGTGCTTTCTTTTCTATTAATTAATTAATTAATTAATTTATTTATTGTATTAGAGATTGAACCCAGGGGCATTCTACCTCTCAGATACACCCTCAGCCCTATTTTATTTTGAAACAGGGTCTCACTAAGTTGCTGAGGGCCTTACTAAGTTGCTGGTGGTGAACCCATGATTCTCCTGCCTCAGCCTCCCAAGTACGAGGATTACAGGTGTTCACCACCATGCCTGTCTATGGTTCTTTCTTAGATGAGTAAAACCCCTTAATTTACTTCTTCAGTTATTACTTCTTCACAATCCCTGCTTCATTTTGTGGGCTAAATTAATTGGAATATATCGATAATGAGGGACAGGCATTCATTTGCATGTTATCTTTCTTATTGGCTCATAGAAAAATATATCCCAATCTAGTTGAGAGATTTGAAGTTCAATTTCACCTCTGAAGTATGAATTGTGTCTAACAAAACCCTAGGAGCAGTTGTACAGACAGAAAAGGCCAAATAATTTGGAATCAAATTTGTCAAGTAACATTTCACGAAAATGAAATATTTTCTTTTTCCATTCTTCATCATACTCATAATTCAAAACTGAGTCTAAATGTCAGATCCTGTGTCCCGATCCCTCTCTTCTCTGCCTGACAGAAGTAGGCTCTCTCCTCTGGGCTCAAACAGCCCCTTTCGCTTTTTTCTAAAATAGAACTTACAACATGATATTGTAAATTTTGGATTTCCTGGAGGGAAATGATTTTCTATTACTCATCTTTGAATTCCCTCTGCCCATCAGAGTTCTTGGCCCATAGCAAGAGCTCAACATGTTTGTTGAATGAATAATGCAAACACCCTCACAACACATAAATTCATTTCCTGCTAAAAAGTTTCATGTTCAAGTGGGAATTAGCTAGTTTTGGTAACCAATAAACTCCAAAACTTCAGAGGCTTAGCCAAATGAAAATTTGTTTTCTTCATATAACAGCAATGTGGTTGTTACTGGTCAGCAGGTGGGTGGCTTTTAAGGACTCATACTCATTTCTTATAGCTTTGTCTTTTTCTAGGGTCAAAGTCAGAGTCCTAAAATTGTGTTGGCCCACATATCTGTGATGTAGAAATTCCTGGACATACTCTTATATAATGCCATGCGTGCTGCCTTTGGCAAACCACTTACCTCTCATTAATTTATAAACCTAATATCTATTTGAGAGCCCACTATATGCAAAACAATGTTCTAAGCACTTAACCATAAAATAGTGAACAATTTCCTGTCCCGTGGAACTTACATTTTATTGGAGGTGAACAACAAATAATAATAAGCTAAATAAATGAAGTTGTATAACAGGCTAGAAGGTAATAAGGGCTATGAAAATAAAAGGGCAGCGAGGTAAGGAGATCTGGAGTACCTAGCAGGTTTGCTGCAGGACTATCTTACAAGAATTTGAAAAGGGCTGTCTTGAAGTCAGAGGGGAATGAGCATTGTGAAATCTTTGCCAACCATAACCAGTGTGCAAATGTGTTCATACTACACACACTCAAAGAGCTCACCCTCTGGTCTTCATCATTAGTCCTCTTCCTATTCATTAGACCCGGCTAACACATTGATGTAGATACTAGACCCCAAAGCAGTTCCCTTTACCACCCCTATTTTCTTTGCTCTACTCTCTCCTTCCCCTGGCTTAACACATGGGAACACTGTGTGTGTGTGTGTGTGTGTGTGTGTGTGTGTGTGTGTGCGCTCTTCACCTCTCCCATCCTGCAAGCAGCACACTGGTCTCCTGGACTCAGGATGACTCTGACATCATTCCCTCCCTTGTGACTTAGTTTGGCACACTCTACTTATCTGGGCCTACAGCTTCTGCCCATCCTTTAAAGCCCATCTATGTCTCATTCATCATACCTCGAAGCCTTCGCAGGTTCACAAACTGGTTGTTTGAACTCAGGAGCCAAAGGGCTAGTTGTTCTTCTCTCACTGATCTTTTCTTTAAGCTCCCGCACATTCACATGCATGTGCACACACACACACACACACACACACACACACACACACAAACATTTGATTATATATTGTTGTGCATTGTTTATTAGTATTTCAGCTGTTGCATTTACTTCCCAATTAATTAGTAAGCTTCTTAAATTGTGGTGCTTCTCTGCATTCCCCACAAAACTCTCACTCTCTTGCTGGTTTCGGGAGTTTATCTTCTTACTCACATGTGAGGGACAATACTGGAATCATTCTGAGTTGTTAGGGAGTGATTTGCCTTCTTGCAAAATTGCCATCTGTTCTTTTTGGGTGTTAGAGTGGGTCTTAAGAGTATCGATCAGAGACTGAATCAGTTTATTCATTTATTCACTCAGAAACTGTGTATGGGAGAGCAGGGCTGTAGGTCCTAGAGATAAACTGATGAATAGGACAGTCTCTGTCCTCAAGGAGCTGCTACTCGAGTTCTGGGGAGAGAAAAACAACAAACACATAAATAGATGAGTATGGATTGAGCATCTCTAATCTGAAAAGTTGAAATTTGAAATGTTCCAATATCTGAAACTTTTTGAGTTTCAACATGATGCTATATATCTGATAGTTCAACGTACACTAACTTGGGTTTATGCACCAAATTATAAAAATATAGTATGAAATTACCTTGAGGTTATGTGTGTATATGAAACAAATGAGTTTCATGTTTAGACTTGAGTCCTGTCCCCAAGGTATCTCATTATATATGTGCAAATATGCCAAATCTGAAAAAAAATCCAAAACCTGAGACACTTATGGTCCCTAGCATTTGGGATAAGGATTACTCAACTTGTGAAGTAATTTAATGTACTTCTAAGTACTGTGGAGAAGATATAATAGGATAATGGGATAGAGTTGGGCTCCTTTAGCTGGGTTGAAGAAGACCTTTCTGCGGAAATGACATTTGAATTGAGATCTTTATGTCTTACTTTGAATCTCACTATGGTGTATAATTACAATGTACCAAAAAAATTGAGAGAGAGAAAGAAAAGAGATCCTGAGATGAGTATTCTTGAAGTAACAGCAAGAATAGGTGTCCAAGACTAGAATAAATTTGGATTCCTCTTTTACTCTTCCTTCTACTCTCAGTTTATCACTTCTTCCAGATCTACCCTCGATTAGTCTATATTCTGCTATTTGATACGATAATACATGTACTTTTCCCATTATGGCACTGACAAGTTTTATTTTTGACAAGTTTCCTTGGTTCTTCACAGAACCAAAAACTTTATGAGGACAGTAACCATATTTCTTTCTGCCTGTTGTATCCACAACACCTGCACAGCCTGGCATCTAAAGAGAGTTGAATACAGACATGCCTGGCCTGCAGTGGGAATTTAATACATATATTTGTTGAAAGAATCAATGAGTGAGATTGCATATGAGAGAGTGCTCACATTTAAATTAAGCACCTTTTAGATGTCTCTAGCAAGATCCCAGGAAATCCTTTTCTAATTCAATGAGAGGTGGGGATTTATACCAAGAGGAGCCTTTAAGGATATCCACCCGGGCATTCATTTTTCTCCTTGCATTGTCATAGAACATCTAAATTAGATTATATGGCTGAAAAAAATAATTATGTTACTTTCAAGTGAATTTAGTGACACAAATTATTTGTTAATAAAATTCTTCACACAAATGTAATAGATACCAATTTCTCTTGTGCGTGATATTCAGGGAATAATTTTATCACTTTTGAGAGAGATTTTATTCGAACAAGTATTAGCTTCCATATGTCCAAATCAATGCAAAAGCCAACATGAGTCATTTTTAGAGGCATCCAACCTTGTTTTGTATAGTCATGCTGTGGACCGTGTCATTCTGAAAAGCGGTCCTGCAGCCTCCCAATTCCTGGGGGGAGGAAAGCCCTGGTCGCACACAGGCAAGGTTGCATTATGATTGTGATTCCGTATGGTGCTGTGGCTCAGTGCTGGGGCCATTTGTAGACCCAGCATCACCATCCACATCTCCAGGTGCAGGTCCTGGCCAGGTTCTGTGGAGATAGCATCTCAGGTAGGTCCCCTAGACTGGGATCCTGGTGCCCCACCATGCACCCTCTCTGAGCCTTTCAAGGCCCTGCCTCTGAGCCACTGCAGAATCTGCAAACCTTACCCTTACTTATAATTCTAGGTTATCCAGTGGAACATTCGTCTCTTCTCCTCTTTCAGTTTTCTCAATACAAAAAAAATTCATGCCACCCCTTCTTGTAATAATAGGATTTGAGGGAGCACAAGATGACCCAGGACACCCAGCCTGAGAGCCACCTCGGATGAACTTTACTTCCTTTTCCAAGAGTGAGAAGGATCTGACTTTAGGAGCACAGAGACTGATTCCTTTTTTTCAGCTGGATCCACAGCAACAGGAAATAGAAAAAGCCCAAATTAGTTTCCCAGCTGGTCACCCTACTATGTCATATTCTCCACAAATCACACAGTGAACACCCAATGTGTGTTTACTGAATGCACTGGATTCTAATATTATGCAAGAAACTCTTTAATAGAGAGAGAGAATTTTAAATTAGCTCTTTGCATGAATGTTTGGGCTATAGGGCTTAAACATTTGTGTTCTGGAAAGGAAAACTAAACATTATCTTTAGTTCACTGGTTGTAACATTCTTAATTTGAAATATTTTCTTTGTAAAACTGACTTATTCCTCTATGTTTGACTAAATATTACTAAGCAAATGTAGGATCTAACTAGTGAGAGTTAATTTTCTTTAGCTTGTAAGGGGGATTATTTATTTTAGTCACTGGCAACACGTACTTACAGTCAGATTTTGAGGTTTGTGAGCATTGTGTTTACAAGCAAAGAATGATCAAGTAGCTGCATTTCTCTCTTTGTTCCTCCCTGGTATTTATCCTCAAGAACCCACGCTTTCCTGAGCACAGCATCACCTGATAGGTCTGGCCTCGGTGGAAGCCTGTTATTTTCCTTGATCTTTTGGGATTAGAATGAGTGACCAGGAACACATTCTGTCTCCCAGGATACAAGCCTATTAAGGTTGCTGGAAAATGAGCACAATTAGGATCAGCTCATTAACCGCAAAGGTTTTCAATGCGTCACACAGAGCATGTAACCCTATGTGGTCAAAGGCATCGCCTGCTAGCCTGCATCTGGACAATCACCTTTCCATGCAGCTTCTCTTAAACTCCCCTCCCCCACTCTCTATAACCAAAGCAAGGGGAATAGAACACCTGTAATAAACAATTGCAATCAATATACTGCCTCATTGGAAGAACGCTATTGTGATATACTTGTGTTAGGTCTTGAAATGTAAATACTTGGAATTATGTTTGATTTTCTATAAGTCTTACGGACAGCACTTTTTCTAAGAGTGTTGGGTATTTTTGAAGAGAAGCCACAGTCCATGTTCAATGCAGATTTGAAGGAGACTGGTGAGATATATTATGACCTTGCCTATCGTATGCCAAGGGGCCTCAGGAAAGCCATTTTACAGGTAATGAGGGGCTGAGCTACATCAGTTCTTCTCCATAGGGGCTGAAAAATCCCCCAGGAGAGCTTTTAAAAATACACTTCCTAGATATCACCCCCAAATAGATAAAATTGGATATGGTGGAGTGAAATCTGGCACTGGGATTACATAACAGCTTCTCCAAGTGATTTTAAGGTGCAGTCAGGATTGAGAAGCATTGAACTGAATGATCCATAAATGTTCTCCCATCCTATCAACTACTGCAGTCTGTCTTCCTGGGAAGGAACTTTCTATTATACTGCAAATTGTTGGTGGCATTTCCCTTGTCCAATTCACAATTCAAACATTATTAGGTCATTTGAAGGAATAAAATCACAATTTTTCACTTTTGTCATCTCTAACAATATGTAGCCAGAGAGGCAGGCCATTTTGGTGTTAGCTGAGCTCCCCGTGAATGTGTAAATGGGGAGCAGTACCCAGCATCTATTTACCTGACCCAGGTGTTTGTGACCCAAAGGCCTGGCAGACTCCCTCAGGGGTTTTCCTGTCTCAGGACCAAGATCAGGACACAGCATTATCTGAAAATTACCAAGCTAAAGAAGTCCTTTAACTTGACACGTAGGAAACCTGTGAGTAGAATTTCAAATGTGAAGGGCGCTAGGTGGTGCTAATGAGCAGCTGGGTTGCAAAGTACCGATCACATTGATCTAAATCCTTCTAGAATGTAAACTACAACTCAGACACCTTCTAGTTAATTACCATATGTACAGCATAGTACAAGCTGTGCAGTTTAGGCAAGTTAATTATCTTCTTTAAGCCAAAGTTCTGATCTGTAACATGCAGTTAATAATAGTATCTTTTAATTGGATTATTGTGGCACTTGGTTGAGACGATTCACACAAAAAGGTTAGCCTGGTTAACATGGTAGTCACTCAGAAACGTTACCTATGATTAAAAGTACCACTGTGGCTATTATTGTTGTTATTGATCCCTGGCCCACGATGACTCCAGGCAAATCCGCAGTCATGAACATATGCCCTGGCTTGTCATTCCTTGGGTTCCACATGCCCAGCCTAGTCTCTAGGGGATGTGGGGAAATCAAGGGCTGAGAAGCAGTACCATGCATTAACTTTCAGTCTTTCTTTACTTGCTTCATGCAGTTTTGCTGTCTCTCTCTCAAGTCATCTGCCCCTTGGGTGAATCACCAGTGTCCCAAGTCTCTTGGAGATCCTGTTCTCAAAGTTCTTCAGGAATCCATTCATTTGTTTGTTCATTCATAAGTTCATTAATTTATTTCCTCATTCAAAGCGGTGCTTAGGAATTAAATACACTGAAAAGTTTCTTTCCTGAGGCAGAAATAATTTGTATTCAGGCATATAAACACAGCTGCTTCATTCTCTGGTACTTTGAGAGGGAGAACATATTCCTAAAAGAAGGAAAAAACCTCAGAGACAATTGTGTGTTGCTTCTGAGAGGCCCCGGAAGCTACTCCCTCATACCCAAAGCCACATGTGCAGGAGAAATGATCTTACTGGGGTGCCAGGAGAGGCTGGCAGGGTCCAGGCTCCAGAGTCCAGCACGGGGAATGGCACTTCTATTCAGCTCATATTTGCATCAAGCTACCAGCTGCGTCCATCATATTGTTGGGCAGTTAGCAGTACTCAATGTACGTGATTTATTTGTTTTGAGGTGTGAGCAATTTACACGTGGTGAGAATTGCGGTTGCGTTATTAGGTTTGAAACCTGGAGTAGAAAATGTAATTTCCACAGAAGCGAAAGGACCAGGAAAGTTTCCAAACTTGTTTGTTGTCTTGGTATCCCTGAGGCTGTCATTCCGGAGGAACAGTGAACCCATGGCAGACTTCCGATGGGGTCTCGTGCTTGGTGCTACAGAAGGTGACGTGCAGCTTGGTGTTACTCACCAACAGGGAAGTGCTGAAAATGCTCTTCCTGTCCTTTCCACGTGGAGTCTAGTGACTAAAGAGAACATCCGAGGGCCTTCATTTGAAAAAGTATGTCCTTCCTTATTTACCATCATTCTTCTTTGTAAAAGACCTACATATGAGCCTGAATTACTAACAGTTGTTCAATTTGGCCTTTGTTATGATTTGGATTTAAAATGTAGCCAGGTGTGGTGGTGTGGGTTTGTAATCCCAGTGCTTGGGAGACTGAGACAGGAGGATCACAGGTTCGCAGCCAGCCTCAGAAACTCAGTGAGGCCCTCTGCAACTTAGTGAGACCCTGTTTCAAAATAGAAAATAAAATAGAGCTGGGGTAGTAGCTCAGAGGTAGAATGCCCCTGAATTCAATACCCAGTACCACACACACACACACAAATAAATAAATAAATAAATAAATAAATAAATAAGTAAGTAAGTAAATAAATAAAATAAAGTGTCACCAAACCCTCCTGCATTAAATAATGCAGCCTTGTTTGGAGATGGGACATTGCTGGAGGTGGGTCCCTGGGTGCATGGCCAGGGACAGAGTTTTTCCTCACCAGCCCACCACAGGGTTTCCCTCTTTTAACCCCTGTCTCTGGTTCCTGCCACCCTAAGCTGAGGGACGCTGCCCCTAACTCCGTAATGCCTGAGCTCTGCCGCTGTGACCTGGCCCAACATGGACTGAAATCTCCAGAACTTTGAGCAAATAAAATCCTTCTTCCTCTAAGTTGTGCATTCAGGTGTTTGGGTCACAGCAGTGAAAATGCTGAATAAAACAGTTTGCTCGTTTTTTATGTACCTGATTTTCTCCTGAATTTCTGATTTTGAGAACGGCTTCCATGTAGGTTGCCTTAATTGATTCTGGTGTTGTGTTTCTATAGATCTCTGAGGCATATCTTCTGTTTATGCATGATATTGTTGAGCACTAGAGGTCTAGTTACCTGAATAAACCTGGTTTTCAGGAAGGGTGCCTGCATATTGGTAGATTTACTGCATTCAAGGATTTGGTGGTGGAAAAATCTTGACTAACCTTAAAAATAATTTTCCAAGTTTTATAAAATAATACACGTTTGTTGCAAATGTTTTTTTTTAATTGTTTTGCGGTACTGGGGACTGAACCCAGGGGCATTCTACCTCTGAGCTACACCCCCAGCCCTATTTTTTGTTCTTTATTTTGAAACAGGGTCTCACTAAGTTGTGGAGGGCCTCACTAAGTAGCTGAGGCTGACTGCGAACCTGGATCCTCCGGTATCAGCCTCCCAAGTACTGGGATTACAAGAGTGCACTACCACGCCTGGCTTGCAAATGTTTTTAAAACTAGAAGAAATTATAGTCATGAAAATAAAATTACTTACAATATGACCTTGCATGTCAGTCCACATAACTACTACCCTTTGGCTCATTCTGTTTTGTGCTGCTGTAACAGAATGCTACAGACTGAGTACTTTATAATGAACAGTTCTGGAGGCTGGGAAGTTCAGGATCAAGGGGTCAGCATGTGGTGAGGGCCTTTTTGTTGCCTCATCCCATGGCAGAAGGCAGAAAGGCAAAGGAGGGATCAAGGGAGAGGATAGAGAGAAAGAAAAAGAGAGAGAGAGAGAGAGAGAGAGAGAGAGAGGGAGGGAGAAAGAGAGAGAGAGAGGGAGAAAGAGAGAGAGAGAGAGA
>PVJS01036967.1:0-20171 GCA_004027185.1 Glis glis | reverse complement strand
GGGCTCACTAAGTAGAGAGAGAGAGAGAGAGACAGGGAGAGAGAGAGAGAGAGAGAGAGAGAGCTGAGGCTGGCCACGAACCTGGATTCTCTGGTCTCCGCCTCCCAAAGTACTGGGATTACAAGCGTGCGCCACCATGCCCAGCTTTTTTGTGTGTTTTTAAACTTTCACATAAATTGTTTCATGTTATAAGTGTATATTGGTATACAATTTTGCTTCTCTTTTAACATGGAGATTTCTTTCTGTTCAAATAAATAGATTTGATTCTATTTAATCTATGTATTTAACATACCTTATTTTAAACAATTTCTCTTTTTGCTGGACTGATACTTGGATTGTTTTTGGCTTTTGATTGGTCTGTTGACTGTCTTACCATAACTATTCTTGTATCTGTCCCCTTGTGTCCATATGTGAGAATTAATTTTTTTATACTTTTATTGTTGCATTGTAATTATATATCAGAGGGTCTAAGTCATACGAATAAACATGCACACAGGTCTTGGTGTGATTCCCTTCGGGTCCCATCCTGTTAGCCACCCTCCTCCATACATGATAGTGAGACTGGCAGAAATACCTTCATACATTGGCACAGCGTAATTTAAGTTGTTCCTCTCATCAGTTCTTCCTTTCCCCCTCCCCCAACCCCCTTCCACTATTCTACTGTTTTCTCTCCTCACTCGACCAAAGTCCCTTTTGCTTCTTATTTTGTCATTGCTGTTGTTCTGGCTTCCACATATGAGAGACCCTTTACTCTCTGAGACTGGCTGATCTCACTTAGCATAATATTCTCCAGTTCTATCCACTTTCCTGCAGATGACATAATTTTGTTCTTCTTTATGGCTGAGTAAAATTCCATTGTGTCTCTATACCACATTTTCATTATCCATTCATCTGTTAATGGACACCTAGGTTGGTTCCATAATTTGACTGTTGTGAATTGTGCTGCTATAAACATGGATATGCATGGATCACTAGTATTCTGACTTGAATTCTTTTGGAAAGAATGTGTGAGAATTTCTCTCAGGGAATACCTAGGAGTGGAATCACTGGGCCACAGAGGGTGCTGATGTGTATTTTCTAGGATACTGGCAAAGTGCTCTTCAACGTGGTTGTACCCATTTCCAGTCCCTCCAACAATGGAAGAGAAACTTCCTGCCTGATGTTGTCAAATACTAAACATTTTGTCAAGCCAGTGGGAGAGGAACGGTGTGTCACTGTTTTAATGTTCACTTCAGACTCCTTGTGAGATGAGCAGTTTTTCACGTGTTTCTTGGCTGTGGAGGCGTTCCTTCTCAGGACTGCCTGCTATTAACTTTACAGGCTTCCTTTCTAACCTTACAGTTCCTCACTTAGCGATGGCTAACGAGAATTTCTTAGGAGGTAGGTTTCACGAGAGTTTATAGCTAGCGGATCGATCATGGATATTCCTGCACATTGTAACTTAGGAGGGTAGCCTTAGAATTTACTGTGGAAGGAGCACTTGCCCACTTTTGAATCCAATGCTTTTCCTGGACTTTTTGTTTTGACCAGGAGAAAAATCTATTCATGGCATTCCTTCCTCCCCACTAGAAGAGCATTCTATATGACCATTTTTCATAATTTTACATGGTTCTGGTTTTTTATTTTTTGGTGGTGGTACTGGAGATTGAACCTAGAGATGCTCTACCACTGAGGTACATCTCCAGCCCTTGTTATATTTTATTTTGGAATAGGGTCTCCCTGAGTTTCTGAGGCTGGCCTTGAACCTGTGATCCTCTTGTCTCAGCCTTCCAAGTACTGGAATTATAGGTGTGCCCACAGCTCCCAGATTACATGTTTTTTTTATGGTTTTTGGCAAAATCTCCTGTCTGGTTGTAGATCCATTGCATTTTGCTTAATGTCTAGCTTCTTTTCATCTCATGAATACTGTGAATTTATCACTGACCACATTTATCCTCTTCTTTTCTTGGGTATTGATGGCCAGAAAGCTTAGAATTAAAATGTTGGCCCTTTTCTAACAAGTGTTTACATTGTTAAACCTAATTCCTGACCCCACTGATGTCTCAACTCTTGCTTTTTTTTCCTCTATGTCTATTTGTTAGCTCATTGTACTTGAGTACGGCTGAGAAGTTTATAAATTAAATTTGTGCTGTAGATGTCGGGAGGTACCTATTGAGTGTCAGGCACTTGTCAGAAGCGTGGGGGATACAGTGATGACCCAGATGAAGAGAGATGCAGAACTCTCAGGTGACTTCACTGCAAAGACAGCCACGATGCTAACTTAGCCAGACTGAGGGGACTGGCTTATCTGGACGTCCTGATGGTGACCCCTAAGGAAAACTTGCCCACGTTTTCTACCTTTTTTGCTGCTGTTGGGCTCTCTGGAATGCAGTGCAAATTTTGAGATAATTTAGAAGAGTGAGGTCACTGTAGTCCCTACTGAAAAATATTAGTGCCGTGAAAGTCTTAGAAAAATGTCTCTAAAGTGTGATGATTTTGAAACGTTTGATTAAAACTTGGTGTTGGAAATCTAGCATTCAGTTCAAGTCTTGAAATATTTTCTTCTTCTGTGTCTGGTGGGAGGAGAGAAGGAAATTGCCTGTTACTTATTTTATTTGCTTCCTTCTTGCACATTTATGAAGTGCCAGGCCCTAAATATCAGGGAAAGCCAAGATCTTTGAGAGGAAAGTACCCTTCTGTCTTGGAGGCTGTGTTTTATGTAATGGGGGTTGGGGGGAGACAATGTTTGTGTGGGTCCTTTAAAAACCATTTCTCCTTGGTGTGATTTGTATCCTCAGAGAATTTACCTGTTTTTATTTTTTTAATGTTTGCCTAAACCCTTGCCATACATTTTGTCATCATCTCCCACTCCCCGCACTGGGTGGAAGGGACCTATAGATGCTGTGTATTCTCTCTCATCGTTTAATGTATTTTTTCATTTTAACTGATTGTTAATAGCAGGGCTACATATTTGTTTTCAGTGTCTTAATTGAAATATGTTATCTATTTTAAATAATTTTAAAAAAGAAAAGAGTAAATGCATTTTAGTATAGCTTCCTGTATTACCTTTGTAACTCCAAGTATTGTCTGTTCCTTTGCCCATCCATCCATCCATCCATCCATCCTTCCTTTGAGTTCCTGCCTTGTGCAAATGGCTGAGCTAGGTGTGGTGGTGCATATTAAGAATTATAAAACAGCTCTATCTTCAAAGAGATTGTGATCTAAGAAAAGTAAATAAAGACACATACTTAAATAACTGTAGTACAACCAGGCGTGGTGGTGCACACTTGTAATCCCTGTACTTAGGAGGCTGAGACAGGAGGATTGCAGGTTCGTGGCCAGCCTCAGCTACTTAGTGAGGCCCTCTGCAACTTAGTGAGACCCTGTTTCAAAATAAAAAAGAATAAGATAGGGATGGGGATGTAGCGCAGAGGTAGAATGCCCCTGGGTTCAATCCCCGGTACCACACACGCATACACACACATAAAACAAACAAACAAACAAAAACCTGTAATACAGAGTAAAGTATAGGAAACTCTAGGATGCTAGTTTTAAAATTTTATGTTTTTAGCTGGGCGTGGTGGCACACGCTTGTAATTCCAGTACTTGGGAGGCTGAGACTGGAGGATCCGGGTTCGCGACCAGCCTCAGCTACTTAGTGAGGCCCTCTGCAACTTAGCGAGACCCTATTTCAAAATAAAGAATAATAAAATAGGGCTGGGGGTGTAGCTCGGAGGTAGAATGCCCCTGGGTTCAATCCCTGGTACTGCAAAAAAAAATAATATTATGTTTTTACTTTATTGATTGCAAGTAACAGAAATCCAGATCTTAGGTTAGTGACATCTAGCTTTAGAGATGACTGCATCCAAAGGCTCAAGTGGTGTTTTCAGGATTCTGTCTATATGCCTCTTTAGCTGTCTTTCCTTCTCTGCGCTGATTCAATTCATTTTTTTTTTTTTTTGCTGCCATTGGGCATGGAAAATGTGTTAAAATTATTTAGGGCTCTCTGGAATGCAGTGCAAAATTGTGAGGTAGTTTTGAAGAGTGACGTCACTGTGGTCCTTATTGAAAATTCCCTTAGAAGCCTCCGGCTTGTGTCATGCTTCAGACATGATCCCAGAGAAAGAGGGACACTCTGTCCCAGCATTCACTGGTTTAACCCCAGGGAAGATTCTCACCGTCTAATTGAGGTCACACACACACCTCTAAGTCACTCATTGTGTCCAGGGGGATAGAGTTCTCTGTCCTGCCAGAGTCATAGTCCACTCCTATAGTTGAGTGTTTGAGGAGCCGGGAGGAGAGGTGGTAGGCTTCCCCAGAGAATTCTCTAGAGCCCGGCAGGGTTTGTGAAATGTGGTTCCTCAAAGGAAAAATGGGTATTGGTCCTGACAGAGGCAGAAAGAGTGGATGCTGGGCCAGGAAAAGAGAGATAGGGAAGTAGGGGAGGGAGAGAGGGATGGGAGGGGAGAAGTATGTTTCATTGTCTTAGGAGGTAAAAGGAGGAAGTGACTGTGTTTTGGGAATATGAAGAAAGATGTGAGTTTTCTTTCATTGTGAGGACACCAGCATGCATCTCTGTGGCTGCCATTATAAGAGGGGGAGGGGAACCCATTTGAGAGGTAGTAGATTCATTTCCAAGGTGTTTTCACCTCTGTGTACACTGGTGATATCCAGAAAAGTAAAAAAAAAAAAAAAAGGAAAACAAAACCAAAAAACAAAACACTGAAACTGTTAGACGAAAGAGTGATAAAAGATGTGATAAAGAAGTGGTCATTGACCATGAAACCTGGCTGATCATAGTTTCCTCTCAGTCATACTCCGTTTTGCTCTCCTTGCTCTCTTAAGAAAAATGATAGGGCAGCCAGGCATGGCGGCACATGCCTGTAATCCCAGTACTTGGGAGGCTGAGATGAGAGGATTGTAGATTCGAGGACAGCCTCAGCAACTTAGTGAGGCGCCCAGCAACTCAGTGAGACCTTGTTTTAAAATAAGATATAGCTAGGCATGGTGGCGCACGCTTGTAATTTCAGTACTTTGGGAGGCGGAGACCGGAGGATTTGGGTTCGCGGCCAGCCTCAACTCTCTCTCTCTCTCTTTCCCTGTCTCTCTCTCTCTGTCTACTTAGTGAGGCCCTCCGCAACTTCATGAGACCTGGTTTCAAAATAAAGGATAAAAAATAGGGCCGGGGGTGTAGCGCGGAGGTAGAACGCCCCTGGGTTCAATCCCCGGTACCACACACACACACAAAGATATAAAATAGGGCTGGGGTGTAGCTCGGAGGTAGAATGCCCCTGGGTTCAATACCCAGTACTACAAAAAATGAATAAATGAATAAATAAATAAATAAATAAATAAGACGACAATGATGATAACAAAGAAGAATGATAGGGTTAGGGCGGGTGCAGAGGGACCAGCTTGGGCTCCTTGGAGAGGGTGGATGGAAGTCCCCCATCGTTCACATTGTTGCCTGTCTTCTGAGTCACCAACATTCCCTCTCTGCTTTGTTGCAGTTTTATTGCAAACCAGAAAAGGTTAGAAATCATCAACGAAGATGATGTGGAAGCCTACGTGGGGCTGAGAAACCTGTGAGTACTCGGGGCTGTGTTCATTAGCTCAGGGATTTTCCTTGGCCTCTACTGTGGTCAGGCAGGCCTTCGCTGGTGAGTTCTAATATGTGTGCAATTGTGTATTTTTTTGTAGGACAATTGTGGATTCTGGATTAAAATTTGTGGCTTACAAAGCATTTCTGAAAAACAGCAACCTACAGCACATGTAAGTAGATACTGATTCTTTCGCTTCCCAGGACCCAATTTATTCAATATTTCCCCCTTCTGATTATGTTTCTTCTTTTCAGACTCTAAACCTCCATTTTTTTAAAAGTTAGTATAGCTGTGATAATGGCTTAGAAACATTAGCTTTGATTGTGTCTGATTGTGAATGGCTTCAGAGGGGTACTTAGAACAGCCTGTTATCCCCTTTCATGAATTTCTGGGCGGTTTCCATCTTGGACAGAGCAATAGGCCAACAGCGAGGAGTCTCGTGTGAAAATTGTGTCCCTGTACAGAGTCCTTGATTCTTCTCCTTAGAATCAAGACACGCGCCCTGGAAGACATCAAGCTAGTGGAACTGAAAGACACTGACTTGGCTTTGGCCTTTTTTTAGGGAACTAAAAAAATCATTAAGACTCCTCCCCCAGCCCAGTAGGATCTCTTTTGAACCTTCATTTTCTCAACCCTGTGTGTCATGGATTGATAGAAGTGGAGCAAAAAAAAATCAATCACGAAGCATGCAAAAGGTTCAGACAATGATGAACAGTAGGAAATGATTCCCCAAAGTCATGTTTGACGCTTTGTCGACCGAAGTCAAATGCAACTATGGAAAATCAGAGTTACATTGTTTGCTGCTAAATCTTCTAGATGATAGCATTTAAGGCAGGAAGGTGTGGGCTTCCTGAGAAGTTTCGCCATTAAACAGGTCACTCATGTGAAGAAGGTCTACACACCCCTAAGCTCAGATTGGTGCCCTCCACCCCCTGCATTTTCAATGGGAGTTTCTACCCATTGCCTGTGTGTATTGGTTCTTTTTTGCTGACCAAGTCCTCTTTGCAGTAGTATCTTACGTGTCTCATAGTCTACAGTTACCTGTAAGGCTCTCACCTGTGTTTTATCACTCGATTTGTTTTGGATGATTTATAAAGAGGTTCTTTTTTATTCCCACTTCCTGGGCAGAATCAGTCTCAGGAAGTTCTCAGATTTGCCCAGGTGGAAGAGTTATTACTTACGGGCTAACCCGTCTCCATGTTCTTATGATAAGAGTACAGGAAATAAAATTTGTGCCACCCATATAATGAGAGAACCAGCCCTTCTTATAACATTTGTTCTCTTTCTTTTCTTGGGGAGAACATTTTCCTGACTGATTTCCAGGCCAGTTATAGAAATTCTCTCAGAACAGATTGCTTGGATACTCAGTGGAGATTTGTTGATATCACGGAAAATCTTAGTTTCATCAAGCCAATGTCCTGACTTCATATTTTATAGATGGCATTAATGATGAAGTCCCTTCAAAAATAAAGTCTGTAGAGTTAAGATATAAAACATTCTGCAAAAACATGATAAAACTCTAAGGAACTTTATTAACACATTTCATTTGAATGCTTTTTGGCATCAGCTCTGTAGTCGGTTTGCCTGTACAAATCTGATGTCTGCGTAGGCCTTGATAGCATAAACAAAAGAGGAGTTGGATGAAAGAGAAAGGCAGAATGCTCTAATGTGATCACTTAAATGTTATTAATGACCTCAGTGGTTAAGTTCTGGTATTTTCATTAGAGTTGACCTTAGACCCAAATTACTCAACAACCACATTTTACTGGCTGTTTTATCACATCACTTTTTCCTGATGTTGTGATTTGAACAGTGGGCTCTGGTTAATTGTAGTTTTATTAATAGACCGTGTGCATTGTTTTCATGTTGATTTGTAGTAGAATAATTTTAGCAATGCTTTAGGTACACTACATAGCTTATATAAAGCCAGATATCTGCTTCTGTTCTCCAAGGAGGGGGTCAGTTGAAAATAGGAAACTAAGCTGGGCATGGTGGTGCACACCTGTAATCCCAGTACTAGGGAGGCTGAGACAGGAGGGTCACAGGTTGGAGGCTAGCCTTAGCAACCTAGCAAGACCCTCAGCAACTTAGCTAGACCCTGTTTCAAAGTAAAAAATACAACAGGGCTGGGGGTTTAGCTCAGAGGTAGAATGCCTCTGGGCCCAATTCCCAGCATCAAAAACAAAAAATGGAGCTAAACTAAAGAGATGTATATATCCTATATAGTTTTCTTATGAGCCAACAGTTGGGAAGCTAATCACTGATCAAACTCCAAAAATCTTGTTGGTATTTTTAGCTATTGTCAAGTAGTGAGAGGGAGTGAAGAAATGGCTGAATGTTGGTAAGCTTCTGATATTCACATGATGAAAGAGGCTCTTATTCCCCTAGATACAAAATTAAATCCCAATACAAAATTAAATTCCCAATACAAAATTAAATCCCCAATACAAAATTGAATTGAGTAGTTTGCTTTTGAGTATGGCAGGGAGGGAGGAAGGAATCAGGTCGAGTGTCTGCCTTTCTGGACCTTGGTCTCAGCTGCTATGGCCGAGGACTCTGGGGACTGGCTTGCTGTCCCCTGGTTTCTGGCATGTAAATTGAACCCTTACCTCAGTTACCAACACAGTGGGGTGTGAAGGAGCCAATAAAGAAATGTGTATTAAAAGTTGTTTCTATGTCTCTCTCTCTCTACTTAGTGAGGCCCTCCGCAACTTCGTGAGACCCGGTTTCAAAATAAAGTATAAAAAATAGGGCCGGGGGTGTAACGCGGAGGTAGAACACCCCTGCGTTCAATCTCCGGTACCGCCAAAAAAAAAAAGCTGTTTCTACCCTTGGGGTATACTGATTATTCCCCTAAGCCTCCCCAACAATGTGAAAATGTGTATAAGACCATTCTATTTCACTCTGTATTTTAGGAAAATTGGAATAGGATCTTCTCTCTCAATTTCCCCATTCCTACCCCTGCTCTGTCCATAGTACCATCACGTGGTGACTGCTCACAGCCCTAGTGACTGGTTACTGAGTGCATCTCTTGGTGCCTTTGATTTCTGCCCAGCCCCTAGGAACCCAGGGACTGTGAGAAAAGCCAGTACTTGTATTTTCCAAGGAGCTTTACAGAGGTGCTAATTAGCTCCTTAGCAAAGTCCTGCAATCAAACAGTAAGAGGATTGTTGATTTTTTTCCCTTCCTCCTTCCTCCTTTTTGGCTTTTGGCCCCAATAATAAGTATGGTTCATAAAACTCATCTTGTTCTTTGGCCCGTAACCCGGCTCTGTGCTGTGCTGCTGGCAGCCCGACAGAGGCAGCTGCTCCCTGTGCGGGAGGCTTGCTAGCCCACAGGGAGAACCTGCACACAAGTCCCTCACTTTCTCTCTCTCTTTCTTTTTCTTTCTTTCTTTCTTTCTTTCTTTCTTTCTTTCTTTCTTTCTTTCTTTCTTCTTTCTTTCTTTCTTTCTTTCTTTCTTTCTTCTTTCTTCCTCTCTCTCTCTCTCTCTCTCTCTTTCTTTCTTTCTCTTTCTCTTTCTTCATTTTTTGGAGAGGAAGAGCAGGCTCTCTCTCTTTCTTTCTCTTTCTCTTTCTTCATTTTTTTTGGAGAGGAAGAGCAGGCTCTCTCTCTCTCTCTCTCTCTCTCTCTCGTTAGAAGGATGGGGATTTCTGATTCGGGAGAAAACATTTATGTCTTATAGACTGTGGGAAAGGCAGGCAGATTGACTTTTCAATGTAATACACTCCAACAAAACCCATTCTTAATTCATGTTCCAAAAGAAAAGATTTATGTGGGCACATTTTACAACTTCCCGGTGGATTGTATTTTCACGTGGGTGAGCTCTTTACACTCAGTGTGAAGACAGAGGATGCAAGCATAGAAGGAAGGAGGGTGTCCTGGTCTAGGTAGGGGTTGGGATGAATGAAAATCTCAGTGGCAAATTCCGGTGGGAGTGGACACACATTCCTGAATGATGAGACAGCCAAGTGGCACTGACCAGTTTTAGTACCTGGGCTTTGCTCCCTCTCTGAAGAAGGCTGGTTGGACACACTGGGGTCCTGTCATGGATGATTTTATCAGGCTGATACAACAGACTGGCCACAGGTGAGGGGCCAGGACTACTGGCCCCCTCAGATCTCATGTTTTCTCCAATGCTCAGCCCAACACTTGCTTTTCTCAGCAGGAAGTCAGTTCTGAGAGGCTCTTGGGCTTCCTCGGGTGGGTGCGGGCCTTGGCTGTTTGTGTGAAAGCTCATGTTTGTTTTACAATCAAGTACTTATTAAACACATATCTAGGGGCCTAAGTATCAGACACACTTTATATAAATTCAGACAGTAAACTGATTCACAGAGTAAATCAACTGTCAGGACTGTGGCTTGGAATCCCCCATCCCAAGCTCTTATGCCCTGATCATTGGAGACTCCCATCCATGGGTTCCACATGTGTGGAACATGCCAAAAAATTCAGTATTATGTTTTACATGTGTGGAGCATGCCAAGAAATTCAGTATTATGTTTTAACCACAAATATACCATCTTCTTGTTGTCTGGTTGGTCCTGATCCCAAGATGGTATGTTGCTGGACTAGTTTGAGATAAAATCCGATGTATTCCTTGTTTTCTGACTTTTTTGTTGTTCTCATAATGGGCTTGTTCACTCATCTAGGTCATACATAAACAGTCTCAGCAGAATCTATCATTCAGTAGGTGTGTCCTTTCCTAATGACAGCTTATTTCTGGTTAAATTCTATTAGAGCTCTGTGTGCCGTATGACCTCAAAATATTCATGATGCTGTTTAGTTTAGTTTTTATTTTTAAACTGGGGATTTTAACACAGGGACATTCTCCCTCCGAGATACACACCCCCAGCCTTTTCATGTTTTCTATATTGAAACAGGATCCCGCTAAGTTGCTGAGGGTCTCTTAGGTTGCTGAGGCTGGCCTTGAACCTTTGATGCTCCTGTCTCAACTTTTCAAGTGCTGAGATTACAGACAAGTGCTACTGTGCCTGACTGATCTTTAGTTTTAAAGGATTGTTTTTCCCTAATGAGCTTAGAGTTTTAAATTTTATATGTCTTCCTATTGTTTAAAAACTCAGGATATCTATACAGTTTATAGACTCTGAGTCAGCATATGAAAAATAAGCTTTGGGGTAAAAAAAACAGATATTGCAAATAGGCAATATAAAAAAATCTATTTCCTCTTTCCCAATAAGCAAGAAGTGTATGAGAAGTAAGGAAAAAACAAATCTTTCACTCTAGGTGGAAGAGATGATGGGGTCTAAGTAGGGCTTGTACTGGGATCAAATAAAATTATATTTTGAAAACAAAATCTTTATTTGAATACATTTTTCCTAAGATGCAACGTTTTAAATTCTCACTTAATGTTTTTGATTCCTTTCAGCAATTTCACCCGAAATAAACTGACGAGTTTGTCTAGGAAACATTTCCGTCACCTCGACTTGTCTGAGCTGTAAGTAATGATTTTGTGTGGCATTTGGGGGAAATTTTTCAAAGGCAGGGATAATTAAGTGTTTTTTTTTTAGGGAGTGACGTTGCAAGTCTGTTTATATCCAAACTCTTGAAAAATTATTTCTCAAGCTTTGGCCTCTTGTTCTTTTATTCCCTTATGAAAAAATGATTCAGTAATTAAAATGGAAATCTTAATAGTACTATATCATTTATGATGAGCATAAATGTTGTTTTTGATAAATATTTTCCAATGGAGGGAAAAAGGTGGAAAGAACAGGGGGCTTTGCATTAAAATGGCTATATATCTTACGGCATATTTGGTTCTTGTTGCATACAGGCCCTAAAATAAAGCAAACTCATCAAACAGGAAATGACAGTCGGGGTGTGGTGGCGCAGGCCTGTAATCCCAGTACTTGGGAGGATGAGACAGGAGGATCTCAGGTTCGAGGCCAGCCTCAGCAACTTAGCAAGACTCTCAGCAACCTAGTGAGACCCTGTTTCAAAACAAAACAAAACAAAACAAAACAAAACAAAACAAAACAAAACAAAAATGGCTGGGGGTGTAGCTCAGAAATGTTCCTGGGTTCAGTTCAATCCCCAGTAACACACACACGCATACACACACAGAAGAAATGACAGTGGGAGACCTCCCACCCCAGCTCTTGTCCATCAGTGCCAGCGTGGTTGCAGCGTGTTGGAGGAGAGGTTGCCCTCCCTGCCCAGCCGTCGTTGTCGTCGTGAGATTGTCCCGTAGGTCTGCCTCTGCATTCAATATTTATCCTAACGTCCTAATTTCCTCTGCTGCAAAATGATAGGAAAAACATTGAAATGTGTGGATGACTAACAACCAGCAGTTCCAAGCGTGCTCAATGCTTGTTGTTATCACCGCGGAGCAAGCGTGCACTGCTGCCATGTCTGTGGGTGAGGTCAGGACGCAGGCTTCGTGTGGCAGGCAGGGGCCTGCAAGGACACGGCCTTTGAAGGGTAGGAAGTGGCTTTTGCTTTCACTGTGCATTGCTTGAATCGTGGAGTCTTTTTTCTGAAAATCCATCTCTACTCCCAAGGAAATTGTGCAGATCAGATGATGTGCTAGTGGAGAGATAACGAATTAATTGGTAGTGACGCCAGCTATGTGGTGAGAGTCTTGGCGATTGGTGATTATTTGAAATAAACAGAATTCAGGGAGTTTATTTTTTAAAATGTATTCTTAATTGACACATAATAATTTTACGTATTTATCGGGTACGTTATGATATGTACACAATGAATAATGGCCAAATCAGGGCAATAAGCACATCCATCATCTCAAACACTTCTCGTTTCTTTGCATCTGGAGCATTCGAAATCCTTTCTTGAAGCTGTTTTGAAATACAAATTACTGGTGACCATAGTCACCCTACTGTGTTATAGAACATTAGAACTTATCCTTTCTATCTAATGGTAGTTTTGTATCCAGTCACCAACTTGCCTTTATCACCCCTCCCCACTCCCCTTCCCCAGTCTCTGGAAACCACCCTTCCTTCCTTCCTTCCTTCCTTCCTTCCTTCCTTCCTTCCTTCCTTCTTCCCTCCCTCCCTCCCTCCCTCCCTCCTTCCTTCCATCCTTGTACTGGGGATTGAACCTAGGGGCATTCTACCTCCAAGCCACGCCCCCAGCTCTATTTTATTTTGAAACAGGGTCTCGCTAAGTTGCTGAGATTCGAACCTGTGTTCCTCCTGTCTAAGCCTCCCAAGTACTGGGATTACAGACGCACACCACCACACCCAGATCTGCACTCTATTTCTATGAGGTCAACTTCTTTAGCTTCCGCGTGTGAGTGAAAATGTGCACTATTTGTCTTTCTGTGCTTTCTGCGTTGTGAACACAGGGATAGACGTGACAAATGAAAGGAAAATGTGAGACATAGAGTCAGGCACTCAGGGTTCAAATGTTGGGTACCTCAGCATAACATTTTCTGGATGGATTAACAGAGTTTTGCATTCAAATTTCTGTCTCAATATTCTCCCTGCAGCGTATTTAATCAATCCATCCAACAAGTGCTCATTGTGTACCTGGATAGCAGAATGACTAGGCCATGGGGCTATATGGAGACAAGTTTCTGTGTCAAATATCCTGTTCTCCAGTGGGAGAGGTAGAAACCTCAACAAATCTGTGGAAAGTGCTCTAAAGATCACTGAGAGAGCTTACAGTGTGAGCGGGAGGAAGGAGCCAGCTGCCCACCAATGTTGTGTGGTCAGATGAACATCGCTCTATTTACAATTAAATCATCCCTTCGCCTCTTTATTCCTTCTGCTGATTTAATAATACCCTCTTTTTAGAAAGACTTTCGTTTTTCATGTACTCAGAACTCTAGGAAACACCTTGGCTCACTGGGGTTTAAGCTGCATGTGGGTTTCTTCTGCATTTTATTCTACATCTCATAGTGTCAAATCCTATTTTGGCGTTGGAGGGGTACTTGGAAACATCAAGCAGACACAAATTAAACCAGTCTACCATGACCACATCTTCCCCCAAAGAAACTCCCAGAAAAGTCTCCAGGGATCCCTGAGATTCTTAGAACCCAACCAGAAAACCACAGGAGTAAACGATGTTGCACAGCCCTGGCCTCACGGAAATCTTAAGTATTGTGGTTAAAGCCAGGCAGAGTTTATGTAACGATTTTAAATGGCCTCATTTAAAGGCTCATTACCATAAATGGAATTCATCTTAAATAGGCCACTGAGTATTATAAATAAGCATTTAAAGATTTTTTTTCTTGTGGTTTTTATTTTCCTCTTGGCCACTTCCTCTTTCAACTATCGCAGGCCACAAAAGTCCAGACAGCGTGGCTGAGGTATGAACAGTGGTGGCTTGCTCTTTGCAGACCCCCCCAGAGTGGCCCAAGAAACTCAGTCTAGAGCTCAGTTGCCTTGTCTTCAGAATCCCTGATGTCGTGTGTGTTTGTGTGTGCACACGCATGTGCGTGCACATTTGCGTACGTGCATGCACAAGCGCGTGCAAGCACGAAGGAGATCTAGAGCTTCTAGTTTCTCTCTCTCTCTCTCAACTTTCTTGCATGAATGGAATGGACTCTGGTTCCACAATGCAGAAAGCTAGGAGGGCCAGCCTCCTGGACTATACCTCAGTCTTAAATTTCTACTTATAATCCCATTTTAAATTGAGATAAAATTATTCTGCTCACCACTGAAGTTTGACAATAAACTTCAAATGGCAATATTGAAGTCTCTAGCCTGATCAGAGATAAGTATGTTAGGGTTCCTGAAAACTTACTGTTGGTATATTAACTTGCATTCTTCTACATTTTTGTGGGGGGGCTACTGGGGATTGAACCTAAGGGGGTTCTACCACTGGGCCACACCCCAGCCCTTTTTATCTTTTATTTTGAAACAGGGTCTTGCTAAGTTAGCACACAATGGCCTCAAACCTGTGATTGTATTGTCTCAGCCTCCCAAGTACTGGGGTTACAGGTGTGTGCCATCGTGCCGGGCTACTTAAGTTCTTCTTAATGACTATATAATAGCCATAATCAATTTCTTATGGTACCTTATCTTTCGGACATTCTTTCCTATCCCATGTTATAGCTGTTTCTGTCTATATCTTGTTTTCCCCATTAATCTGCAAGGTTCAACATCACTTTGCATTCTGTAGCCTCTACCATGTCGCTGGCACATAATAGCAGCTTAGTAATTATCAGATAAATGAATGAATAATAAGTACTGTCATGCTATGAAAGTCGGTATGACTTCCAAAGGTTGCTGGCTAGAAAAGAATTCATAATGTTGTAACATTTCATCAATACTAGTGTAGCTAAGACTAAAAAAGGAGCCTGATCGGGTTTCATTTTTATTCCATGTAGGATCCTGGTGGGCAATCCATTTACATGCTCCTGTGACATTATGTGGATCAAGACTCTCCAAGAGACTAAATCCAGCCCAGAAACTCAGGATTTGTACTGCCTAAATGAAAGCAGCAAGAATATTCCCCTGGCAAACCTGCAGATACCCAATTGTGGTAATTTATTTTTAAATCAATGACTTCTAGTTGCTATTAATTATTCTAATTGCTTTGGTGTGGTAGAGAGTCTGGGAAGATTACCACTACCCAGATTTTATATAGTGTGCTGTTGGTGTCTCTGGTGAATCAGACAACATTTGTGTGCAGCGTGGAGAAGTCAGCCGGGAGCAACTTTACAGGATATGCTTTGCAAGTAGAATATTGATTCCGAGTGGCTGACTTTAAAGTGCACAGAGAAACAAGTGCATGGTTGATTCCTTTGTCTGTTCACTTGTTTGTCCATCCGTCCATCTGTCCGTCCATCCGTCCGTCTGTCCATCCACACAAAAAAAAATATCTGCTAGGAGTGTGGCCTTTTATTGGTCACATATACACTTGACTGGCACCCAGTGTCTAGAGGGAAAAAGCTCAGGATGATGAACGTCCTGGCAGCACAGCTAGTGTGACTCAATCCAGCACATTCCCTAAACTTGTCTTACTGCCACGTGTCTGTCTCTGGATGTGGTGCCCTGCGTCTGTCCTTACGCCTGCCTGCTTGTCCCCATTTTTGGGTTCAGGATCTCTTTCTTTATCGTTGCCCTCACCTCTCTGCTCAGCATTTTCATCTCCAGAATTTAAAAGGGCACCGTATGGTCTTGTGAGGGCTGGTGTGTTACAAGGAAGGAAAATCAGTATTCTGGTTAAGATTTTGCTATTCTGTGACGTAGGCATGGTGCCCACATAGGCATGTTGTTTCCCCCATTGAAATTTTAATCAACAAACAATTCCGTTTGATCAGCCAGGTGGCTGGTGACAGGGTGGAAAGCCATGTGTCATCTGACTCTTGTCCACAGGAACTGCATACTAACCACACTCAACCCATTCTCTGTTTTCCAAAGAGCCTATGTAAGGACCATTTTTTATTTAAGAAAAATATAGTTGCTGCTTACTCCTAATGAGAATGTAATCAAAATAAAAGCAAGTGTTGGTTTCTTACCCCAAGAACCTTAGAAGATAGAACTGCCTCCCTCAGATTCTTCTGTCACGTGTAGAGCCCTTCATTTCCCAATGGGGGAGTCAGTCTTTGCCCTCTAACCAACTTCCTTTGCCTTTTTTTTTTTTGGCTAGCTAACACATTAAAAAATAAACCCAACTTTGAATGCATTTCTTTTCCTGATTGATAAGATGGCAACGGTCCTATGTTCTGGTACAAATTCTCACTGCCGAGAGAAATGGCCTAGAGAGACAAGAAGTTGAGTGTTGAGTTCCTTGGCCTGTGGCTCGCTCCCAAATCACCATGGCTGCGGAGACCACACTGGTCCTGCGACACAGAGGAAAAGGGAGCAAGATCTGACTGCTGCTCTCATCCCACACGCTGCCTCTTAATAGATGTCGGCTTTGTCCTTTCCTGAAACCAATTCTCTGTTTTCAGTTTTCATTTTTGGCCATGTTGTCTTGACAGCGTGCTGGTGGCACCCCCACCTATGTGTTGTCCGTGGCCATTGTGATGCAGGTAGAGGAAGTGTAGGGCGGAAACTGATACCTGTTTTCCTAATCAATTTGTCAATTTTCAATAATTGTTACTTTTTTTCCCTACAAATTTTCTCCATGAATTGCGTGTATGAGACAGGGATTTTCAATCCACTGTTAGGAGGGCAAAGGTTGGATTGATCAGCGAGGACTGAATGGTTCCATTCATGATAACATTCAGAAGTCATTTCAATGTCAATGATGCTTTTCAAAAAGCCACATTATAAGAATGTGTCAGGTGAATTAACATTTTTAAATTGTTTTGTTCTTTCCCTGCTAGCTTTTATTTTCTTTCGAAGTGATTTTACTTATTTATAATTGCACAAATAATGATATATTTTGTTGCAAAAGTGATTTCCTATGTTATAAGTAAAGATTGTCTTTTCCTTGCTCATGACCATTTCAGATTAGTAGTCATAGATCTATCATATTCTTTTTAACCACTGTGTGGTATTCATGGTAGAATATATATATATATATATATATATATATATAAATATATATAAATAATAAATATATATAAAAATATATAACATATACTATATATTATATAATATGTAATAATACATATTATATATTATATTACATATTACTGTGTATAACACATTATAATATTATATATATATATTTGCAAGTGTAAGAGTATGAAAGTTTTATTTTAATCTAGGAAGGAAGAAGAGAGAACAGCAGAGCTCCCATGCCTGAAAGAGGGCATTCTAGAATATTCTTAATTCCATTAAATTTTCTATACTCGTGGGTATTTTGGTTATTTCCCATTTTTTGTTACTACTATGTTTCTACAAGCATCCTTATTCGTATTCTTTCTACATATGTACAGATGTAAGGATTTTTCTAGATTACATAATAGAAAGCAGGACTTTTAGTTTATATCAGATTCCCAAACTTACTGGCTTATCGCCCACTCTTCAGAAAATAAAAATTACTTAGCATCCTCTGGGTGCTTCCACCACCCCCTTATTTTTATTCAACACCCCCCCCAATTTCACCTGAGTCCACTGAGGCTACCTCTGCCCCTCTGGAACATTCCAGCATCCCTCTGGGGGATTGGTATCATAGACCTTGGGAATCTGGGTTTATATTGTTTGCAATTAAAAATTGGCTACATCTATTGATAACCACCCTACCAAATTGCACCTTGATATTAGCAAACGTTTTAGTTTTGTCTCTCTAAAAATGCTGTCATTTTTGCTTTTCCATGTGTATTTTCTTGATTACTACTGTAATCAAGTATCTTACATGTTCATTGAAATGTGTTTGCGCTTCAGGGAATTGCCTCTTCATATCCCTTGCATATTTTTCTATAGTGTTTTTCCTTTTCTTTCCTTTATTTTCAGTGATAGTGTTCTTTCTTTTTTCTTATTTGAAAGTTATAAATGATATTCCTATTTTAAAAAATACATAGTAACCCAAAATATGTATTGCACATATTTCAACATATATTTTCTGCATGTGTCTAGGGATAATGCCCAGAAGACAGGCAGAGGGACGTTGACTTCCTGGTCCTTCTTCCGCCCATCCCTCAGCTCCTTCCTTATCATCTGGGGTTTCATTATTAGATTGTCGCCTGATTCTCCTGAAGAGTTCCTATTCTTTGTAGATCATTGATTTTTGGGTCCCATGACTTCCTTTCAGAGAGATTTTTCCTTTTGTTGGTTTATTTCTTTTAATATTTCTTTCATAGAAATTGAAAAAATAAAAACTCCAAGGTTTTGCCTGGTGGGAAATCAGCCTGTACTTTTTCTCCTCAATGGAACTGCCTGAGAAAAAAATTCTAGGCTCAAAACTCTTAGAACTTTACAGATATTGTGCCCTATTCTCTTCTTATACAGCGTTGCTGAGGGTAGTCGAAGCTTGCTTCCTGCTAGGTCTCATATGCGTTTCTTTTTCCTCTTGAAGCTTTGAAGATTCTCTCCTTATTCATGTTATAATTTCATCACAATGTTATGTAATGTTGTTTGTTTGTTTAAATTCTGTTTGGCATGAAGGGTGCGGTGTCCTTTCAATATGAAGGTTCACGGCTTCAGTTCTGTAAAATTTTTCTTACATATTTGTTCTAAATATTCTTTCCATTTGTTTTTTCTAGATGAATTCTGGCTGGATGGATATTTACACTCCTGGCTCCATCCTCTATCCTTCTCAGCCTTTCTTTAATAATTTCTCTTTGCTCGTCCTTTTGTGCTTGCATTATGACAGCTACTTTGCTCTTTAGCTGTTTCTCCCACTTCTGAAATTTTTCCTTTCCACCAGTGATTTTTACTTTTTACAGTTTCTAGTGATTTTTTTTTTATGGCTGACATGCCCTTTCCCACACTGGGACTCACTCTATCTCTAGTCGTCCTCACCAGCACTTAGTATAACTAACTGGGTTTCTCCTGTAAAGTTCCCACATTGGTTGCTCCTCCTTGGAGGTAGCAATGGCTGTAGTTGAATGCCACACCCAAGATGGGAGGATAGGGTGCACGTCAGAAAGATTACTTCTCTTCTCTTGTCTTCTCTTGTCTTCTCTTCTCTTCTTTTGTTGTCTCTTCTCTTGTCGTCTCTTCTCTTCCCTTCCCTCCCCTTCCCTCCTCTCCCCTCTCCCCTTCCTTCCTTCCTTCCTTCCTTCCTTCCTTCCTTCTTTCCTTCCTTCCTCATTTTTTTTGTGGTACTGGAGATTGAACCCAGGTGCATTCTACCTCTGAGCACTATTTTATTTTGCATTTTGAAACAGGGTCTTGCTAAGTTGCTGAGGGCCTCACTAAGTTGTGAAGGCTGGCCTTGAACCTGCAATCCTCCTATCTCAGGCTCTAACCTGGCCTACATGGGGCCCCACCCTGCCCTGCAATTGTCCCCTCTTGTTTTGGCTCCACCCAGAGCCTCACTATTTTGTACAGAACAGACTCATAAGTCCCTGTGGGGCACTCCTGCTTTTCCTCAATTCTGATCCCTGCTTCCTCTTCTTCAGGGCTTCCCCAGATTTTCTTGTCCACCAATAGTATGTCTTCTCATTTACAGCATGGTTCTTCATTTTAGAAAATATTTTATATATTTTTTAGAGATTTGGAGTGAGAAGGGGAAAGCTTCAGTCTGGAACTTAGTGATGAATGAATTTTCTTCATGATTGTTTCCCAACTTTGGTTCTTCAAAGACAAGTAAGACAGTTGAGTAGAAAATTACACTAGAGTGTGGGTTTAAAATCTTTCTCTGAGATTCCATGTTGAAGAGACCAGAGAATGACATCCTAATACCTTTAAATTAGATGTCTTATTTTTTTTTTAATTGGGTTCATGGTCACCTGGCTTTTTCTTTTAGATGTGCTTCTAAAGCACACCCATCATGTTTACATCCTTTGTCACAGATTCATGGAGTTCATCTTTTTTCCACAGGTTTTTTTTTTTGGATGAAACTTTTTAGATAACTCCAATCTGCTGAGAGTATGGTGTTGTGTGTTTCGTCGTTGTAAACCAATACTTTGCCAGTGACCATGGTCATTGCATTTAGTTGCAACTGGGACTCCTCTCATTTCTTTTATGTTCATTTATTGGTGCATTGTAATTATACATTTTGATATATGTCAGGGTATGAACATCATACATGCACACATTGCACATTTAG
>PVJS01036966.1:0-20173 GCA_004027185.1 Glis glis | reverse complement strand
CTCCTCCCTCCTCTTCCTCCTTCTCTTCCCTCCTCCCTCCTCTCTCCTACCTCCTCCCTCCCCCCCTCCTCCTCCTCCTTCTTCTTCTTCTTCTGTGGTCCTGGGGATTGAGCCCAGGGGCATTCTACCTCCAAGCTTTGCCCCCAGCCCTATTTTATTTTTTATTCTGAAACAGGGTCTCATTAAGTTGCTGAGGGTGGCTTTGAACCTGTGATCCTGTCTCAGTCTCCCAAGTACCGGTCCTCCCCCACTTCTTGGGAGGGCACTGTTGACATTACTGGCCATGGACGGCTCCAGTGACGTGTCACGTCTTTTCTCCCCACATCACCCTCCCCCAACACACACCCAGCTGACCATAAATTCCTGGAGTCAGAGTTGGGGTCTTATTTATCTATGTCCCCAGTGCCACACAATGCCTAGCACAGAAAACTGAAATAAAGCTTCTCAGGGCCCCCCTGCCCTGGCATGCTGGGGTTCTGGTTCCTTCCTTTCTGGGTCTAGTATAAGGCTCCTCGGCTCCCCAGGGACGAGAGGGGCTGCCATGCCATCCTCTCCAGCTGCCCAGGGCCCCAGAGACCCTTCTGCTGCAGCTCCTGCTGTGAGGTGGGCCACCCATGGCTTGTCCCCTCTCACTCCATCCCAGCAGGCAGAAGTTGTGCTATCCCCTCTCCAGTCACCAGGAGGTGACTCCTGGTGGGTAAGGGACCAGAGGAGGCAGGAGGCGGGTCTGGCAGAGCTCCCGTAGAGTTCATTAGAGGGCGAGTTATTAGCTCCCGGCGTGGGCAGGACGGCCAGGGCCCTGGGTGCCCTCTGGAGCCAACAGGGGCAGGCTTGTGCTAATTGAAGGCTTAATTAATTTTCCCAGCGGAGGCTGCAGCCGGTGCCTTCTCTCTGCCATCTGGTTATTTGTCTCCTCCTGGTGGGATCCCCTTTGCCTGCCTGGGGAACCCTGACACCTATCTTTCCTGGCCCTGAGCACAACCTGTGCCCAGCCTGGATCTCTCCGGCTCCACATCCCAGGGGACCCTTCCTCACCCCTGGCACAGGGTTGCCCCTCCCTCCCCACCATCAGGCTGACACCATGCTCTGCGCATTTCCACGCGGAGCCCGGGGCGTCTGCAGACACCAGAGTGGCCAGCCGTGGCCAGCCGAATGGTCCTGAGGGAGACAAGGCTAAATGTTTTCAGATGGCCTTCCAAGTTGTCCTTGAGGACTCAGGCTATGAATATTCATACCCACCATGATTTACAAGAACAAGACACCCTGGGGCCAGACTCAAGAAGCCAGAGTATGTCCTGAGGGATTTGCTGTTTAGAGAGGCAGGCGGGGGAGAGAGGGGCTGCCCAGAGGCGACCCTTGCTAGAGATGACGTGGTATGGATAGAGGAGGGGACTAAAGTTAGGGAACTCCAGGCACTGAGCAGGGGACCGGATCTTTGCAACAACATCTTTTTTTTTTTTTTTTTGCAGTACCAGGGATTGAACCCAGGGGCGTTCTACCTCCGAGCTACACCCCCGCCCTATTTTTTATACTTTATTTTGAAACCGGGTCTCACGAGGGACTCACTAAGTAGCTGAGGCTGGCCACGAACCCAGATCCTCTGGTCTCCGCCTCCCAAGTTCTGGGATTACAAGCGTGCGCCACCACGCCGGGCTACAACATCTTGAGGTAGCTTTGTGGTCCCATTTTACAGAGGGGATGTGGGAGCGCAGGTGCATGGCGCATTCCATCCGTACCCGCTGTAAGCCGAGACTCCAGGGTTGGCACTTCCTGTTGAAGGCCCCTCTGAGGCGCGCTGTGTCCTGGGGATTATCTTGTTCAGTGGAAGCCACCAAATAAAGAATCGATGCAAAATTACCATGACAAGCTGCCAGCCACTGGAAACTAGAGATTATGTGAAGTTATGTTTGTGGCAAGCGGTAGATAGCATTCTCCTGTTGCTGCAGCCTCTTCTTCCTCCTCCTCCTCCTCCTTCTCTTCCTCCTCCTCCTCCAATACTGGGGATTGAACCCAGGGGTGTTTTGCCTCTGAGCTACACCCCCAGCCCTATTTAATTTTTGATTTTTTGAAACAGGGTCTGACTGAGTTGCCTAGAGCCTCACTGAGTTGCTGAGGCTGGCCTCTCACCTGCGGTCCTCCTGTCTTGGCCACCCAAGTACTGGGATTACAGGTGTGCGCCACCACACCCGGCTCATTCTCCTGCTTTCTATGTAAGATCAGCTCCCTCCAGTTGCCCCCCCCCAAAAAAACCCCACACAGGTGTTTGCCCACGTGGGGTTCTGGTTGGAGATACACTGTTTCCCCCATTTCTCGGAATTCTAGGGCTGGGAAGAGGGTACTGAAGCTGCCTCTGGTCTCCCCAGGGGCAGTGGGGAGACCCCCTGATCCCCACCACCACCTCCCCCGCTCTGTCGGCCCCTCCCAGGGCCTCAGAGACCCTTCTGCTGCAGCTCCTGCTGTGAGGCGGGCCACCCATGGCCTGTCCCCTCTCACTCCATCCCAGCGGGCAGAAGTCCGCTCTCAGGGCCAGGCCGACACCGGCCTCCGAATCCACAGAGGCCCAGCCTGGCCTGTGGTCTGTGGGTAGGGAGGTGCTGCAGGCGAGGCCACCTGCAGCAAGCCCGTCAGCGACACGGCCAGGTCTCAGGCTCCTCCAGCATTCTGCATGTTCACCTCGCGCCTGTGCCAGCCCTGGCCCCAGTCGCCTCGGGCTTCCTGTCTATGATGACCCGTCCCTGGGCCCCTCTGGCACCACCCTTCTGAGTCAGCTGGGATCTGGCCAGAGAAACTGAGGCACAGAATGGGAAGGGCCTGACGTGGGAGGGGAGAGAAGGGAGAGTGAGAGGTTTGGGGCTGGGAGTCGGTAAGAGGGCAGCATGTGGCCCCCAGGAGGGGGCCGAGACACACTCTGCACCCCCCTCCTGTCACTGCTGTGTTTGGGACCACGGGCTGACACCTTTTCCTGGAGGGTGTCTCCAGCCTGAGGTGCCTGGGATGTGGCCTGGCAGATGCTAGGGGACCCTGGTCTTGTGAACATGCCCCAGGTTACACTTTAGGAAGGGGACAGTGGGGGAGAGCAAGCCCAGGCCCTGTTTTTCGGGGTGTGGTGGGCTGGGTGGGGGGCCAATCAGGACCTGTGTCTTCAGGGACTGCCCCGTGGCCCTGTGGGAAGGGCCTTGGCCTACCCCAGCTGCCTGGGACACCAGCCTTGGCCCAGCCCTGGGGGGACAAAGGACCCGGAGGCTTAGGGGTGGTGTGGGGGTGGGGTTCCAGACAGGACAAAGGAAGCTAAGGTGGCCAGGCTGGGGTGAACACAGCCACCCGGCCAGAGGGTGCCCTGCTGGACCCTGCGTCACACAGGAATGCTGCCTTGTCTCCTTTCCACCCTGCCGGCGGCACTGAACGGAGCCTGTGGGAGGCCGTGCCAGGGCCAGCAGGCCTTAACCCTTTCTTCTCCCAAATTTTGGGAGTCATAAACTGGGTGGGGCTCATGAACTGAAGAGAGATTTTTGCTGTGCTTGGATGAAGCGGTCTGAGAGGTGGGCGCCAGGTGCCCAGGTGGCATTTCCAGGACTCTTCAAAGCCACGAGGGTGAGGGGCAGCCATCGACTGACACAGCTCTCCCTACAGAGGCAGCACCCACCCAGCAGACCCTCCCCACCCCGGGGGGCCTTGCTGCCGGGCCGGGGCCTTTGCTCCCAAGGAATGGGGGGAGGTGGTCCCGGTTGCCCGCTTGCCCCGCGGGTGCCCTCTTGGAGGGAGATGAGCCGGGCACGGCCTGCCCCTCCATCCTGAGCCAGCAATGGCCCGATGCCCACAGCCCTGGTGCGGGGTGTGTGGGCCTGGGGACCCACGCCACTCCTTGCTCGGCCCTGTGTCCGCGGCCCAGCCTGGCCCTTGAGATTGGGCTTGTGCCCTCTCTGTGGGGAATTCTCTCCCTAAGACGCGGCCCGGTGGTCCCACTGCCTGGAAAGTACTGCCACCAGGCCCTGGGCGTGTGGTGGCAGAGGGTCCCTGGGGTCAGACTGCCTGGCTGTGAGCCCCACACACCACACCTGGGGCTGAAGGCGCGCCCTGGGCCGCCATGTCCTTGGGGAGAATGGGAGAAGGCTCCAAGGGGGGGTTAGGCCGGGGTGAAGGGCTATGGAGGGCAGGCCCTTGGCTGAGTGCAGGCGGGGCGGGGCGGGAGGAGTCAGGCCTTGTCTTCAGCAGCAGGGACAGTGGCAATGAAAAGCGGACTCTGAAGCCAGCTCCAGCTGACCCCAGCTGGCTGTGTGACCTTGAGAACCCAGTCACCCTCAGTTTGTTCATCTATAAGGTGGGTCTAAAGCCGGGCATGGCGATGCAAGCCTGTAATCTTAGTACTTGGGAGGCTGAGACAGGGGATTGCAGGTTCAAGGCCAGCCTCAGCAACATAGCAAGATCCTGTCTCAAAATAAAAAATAAAAAGGGCTGGGGGTGTAGCTTGGAGATAGAAAACCCTGGGTTTAATCCCCAGCACCAACACACACACACACACACACACACACACACACACACACACACACACCGGGTTGTGGTGTGGCTCAGGGGTGGAGTACATGTCTACAACGTCTTCCTACCCACCCTCCCTCCCCCCATGACTGGAAATCTGAGCACAGCCCCACCTGGTTTCCTTGTGCCACGGCACCCTAGCCCAGGTCACTGTCTGGTGCCTGAGTCCAGCCCACTGTCCACTGCTGGGCTGCCACAAGCCAAAACTGTCCTCAGCCTCTGTCCCCAGATGCCTGGAACCTCACTGCCAGGCTTGACTGGATTCTCCTGTTGCACCAGCCCCCTGGGCTGGTTGGGTTTTTTTTTTTTTTTTTTGTACTGGGGATAGAACCCAGGGGTGTTCAACCTCTGAGCTACACCCCCAACCCTTTTTATTTTGAAACAGGGTCTGCTAAGTTGTTGAAGCTGGCCTCAAACCTGTGATCCTCCTGTCTCAGCATCCCAGGTACTGGCATTACAAGCCGGCGCCACCACGCCCGGCTCCTGGGCAGTTTTGAGATCAGGAGGGACAACAGGTGGGAAGGCTCTTCGGCAACTGTGGAGGGCTGTGACTGCATTTGACCAACAGGAGGGCGAGGACCTGCCTGCCGCCCTCCCGACAGGGCCCTGAAGCGCAGTGCCCTTGGCCCATGGCTTCCTCCGGAGCTGGTGGAGAGGCCGCTCCGGCCAGCGCTCTTGCCTCTCCTTCCTAAATGCCATTTCCCCGTCTAAATGCCATTTCCCCTGTCTGGGCCCGAGCCGCTGCCTGCTGTCTGAGGAGGCTGGAAATTTCTCAAGTGTCGCTTTGATTTATGACCCTAGTTAATTCTCGAGGAGGCCCGTGAGAGGCCCTGAGCTCCGAGGCCCCGATGGGATAAATCATTTAACAGGTGGTTAAATATTCTCCAAGGTCTGGGGAGCACAGGAGGGTTTAGAGTTGGTGGGGAGGCGGGCTGGGGGAGACCTGGCAAGTTTCTAAATGGAAAAAAAGGGAAAAGGCCCAGGGCCTGCGGGGACAAGCTGTCACAGTCTGGCTGGAGGCAGCACCTGTGGGCGCCTTCTTGCCCTGGTCCCATGAGACCGGGGTGCCCGTGGGGGGCAAGCTGGCCCCTGCCAGCTGTGGGCTCCAGATGACGCCCAGCTGTGTGGTCTTCCCATGAGGAGGGGCCCATGGGAGCCGGAGCTTCCAGGTGGGAGCGAGGACTCTGAGCGCACCAGACGCAGAGCCAGACACCAGGGCAGATGCGTGACGTGCCAGTTGGTTTAAGAGTTGGCCGGGAGGCGTGGGCAGATTGCCCTGTCTCATGGCATTTGAATGCAACGTGCAGTACCGGGCCAGCCATGCAGGACAGAGGTGGGCTGTCACCGTGATATTCCTGAATGACACAGTCCTTCACCGCGCATCTGCAGGGGCTTTGGGGCTTCGAGGTACATTCCTATCCTTGGTAACATTGACCCTGCACAACGGGCTCCAGGGCAAGTGATATGATCCAAAGATGGTGAGCAGGCTCAGAGAGGCCAAAATCCTGCCCTTGGTGGCACAGCTGCTTAGAGGCCAGAGGGGGCCCAGAGCAGGGAGGAGGCAGCTCACCGGACTCCCAGAGGAGGCTCCTAGTGATTGGGAGGTTACCCGCCCCTCGGGAAGATCTGCCGGCTCGGCGAGGAGCTAGAGGAGCTGCAGGTGTCTGGGTGACGTTTGCTTTCAGGACAAGGCCGGTTGCCTCTCTCCTGCTCTGACCAAATCACCAGAGCGCCTGGAGCTGCTGTGGACGAGGACTGGGAGGGGAAGGGGCTGGGCCATCCCAGGGCAGCCCCACGTGTGGGGAGGCAGCCACATGTCACCCTGTGGCTGGAGAAGTGGCTCCTGTGACAGGGTGTCTTAGTCCTGCATTCCTGGGGACTGGTAGATGCCCACAGCCATCCAACCCTCGTGTCAGAGCATGCCGCTCAGTCCAGAGTGTTGCCAAAACCAGAGAGGACGAGGGAGGGGCCCGGGCCCCCAGAGTGGCGCGAGTCCCACCTGGGCCGGGCCAGGGCTGGCGGGGAGGAACCGGTCCTTCTGGGTTGCTGCGGGAGAGGGCGTCTGGCGCTCCCTCTCCCTGATCTGGGCACCCCATCCTCTGAGCTGTCCCTTCGCTAGTGACAAATGGAGGGGGAGTAACTCACGGTGGCTCTGGCTTTATGAAGTTCCCGTCCTCCCTGGCCTCCGGAGTAATTAAGTCTCTTGCCAGCAGCCAGAGCATCATCAACAGCCCATTAGCAGCCCCGGCCCGCATCCAGCCTCCCGCCCAGCCCGCCCCGGCTTCCTGGGAGGCAGTCGCCTGGGAAAAAGGGTGGTGGGTGGGGCCTGGGCTCCATGCCAGGGTGCTCAGCCTGGAGCAAACTGTTGCTCACGGATCTTGCAGGAACTGGAAGGTTGCAGGTTAGACACGTAGAAGAACTTACGACTGGAAAGGATTGGGGTTAAGGAGACTTGTCAGCCTCTGGTGCCGGCAGGGGCTTCATTTCTTTTTGTGGTGCTGGGGATTGAACCCAGGGGCATTCTACCTCGGACCTACACCTCCAGCCCTATTTATTTTTATTTTGAAACAGGTCTGGCTAAATTGCTTTCCTGGAACCTGCGATCCTACTGTCTCAGTCCCCAGGGGACTGCAGGCTTGCACCACTGCACCCCGCTGGCAGGGACTCTAGAGATCTTCCCGCTTGTTTAGTGGGTCCAGAGTGGTAAGGTTGTTGGCTCCAAATCTCACAACCGGTCAGTGGCAGATATAGGGCTCCCAGTCCAGTGCTCTTGGACTCCCTGCCTGTCCCATCTTGCCCTAACCCAGGAACGCCTCTGGTGGGGCTCTGAGACCAGAGTCCTCCCCTCCATGCTGCCCCAGGGTGGCTGAGAAGGGGTCTGGCCTAGTGGTGGGGGACAGGGGGACAGAAGAAGAGCCTAATGTTCCCCTAACCAGGAGCTGGGACACTGGGGGGATACCGCCACAGTGGCATCTGCTTACAGCTCACTGCCAGGCTCTGTGGGCACCGTCCCTGGCCTCCGGAGCACCCAGGCTGGTGGGCACTGGGCAGGCTGGGCAGCTCAGAGGCTCAGGGGACGAGCTCCAGCCAGCATCTTCATAGCAGCCGGGGCTGCTGGCTGGGCCTGAGGTCTTTCTCCCCGGCCGGAGCCAAACACAGGGCGCACGGGGTGGACGGGTGCTAAGCCTTGAGACGGAGCTAAGGATAGGGAGGCCGTGGACCGAGGACCCCTCGGTCCCCAGAGTCAGCATCCTCCAGCCCCTGACGGCACACCGCAGCCCTGACCCTGTCCATGTCACAACTGTGCCCTCTAGCCCCTAGACGTCCTTCCCACTGCATGAAACACTTGGCTGTCAAACTGCATGGTCCCTCCTCAGGGCCGGGTTCCCTCCTAGACCCCTCCCAGCTCGCAGTCCCACCCTGGTTTGGGGCCGTGACCCGCCCTTGTGGCAGACCTTTCTGTGTCTTCCCCATGCAAGCAGCTCTCCCCAATCCAGCACGGTGTGGAGCACAGAGCAGGAGCTTTGAGCCGGCCTCATGGCCTGGTCCTCATGCTGGTTTGCTGTGTGACCTGGACAGACCACTTTGCCTCTCTGTTTGGGGTTGGACTGGGCTACTATTATTCAAGCTTTTTTTTTTTTTTTTTTTGCGGTACCGGGGATTGAACCCAGGGGCGTTCTACCTCTGAGCTACACCCCGACCCTATTTTTTATCCTTTATTTTGAAACTGGGTCTCACAAAGTTGCGGAGGGCCTCACTAAGTAGCTGAGGCTGGCCGCGAACCCGGATCCTCTGGTCTCCGCCTCCCAAGTACTGGGATAACAAGCCTGCGCCATCTTGCCCGGCTTTTCAAGCTTTTTTGAAGTGTTTTTTGAGACATAGTACACATGTTTATAAAACTTCAAACTAAGTTGAAATTGTGTGAACTGATACTTTCCTGTACTATATATCTTATATTCTGATATTTTGTGTTCTCTTTCCTTTAAAAGAGAAAAAAAAAAGGCTGGTTGCAATCTGTACACTGATTCCCTGACCACTCGTGGTGGCGATGTGCAGGTGGGAGACGCTGCCCTAGACAGCCCTACGCCCCTCTGCTGCTCAGTGCTGCTGGGCCACCCTCTCAAGCCTTCTGGATGCTTCCAACAACCATGTGGGTTCTACCCTCTGTGGCCCCCATGACAGCATCATGTTGATGCCGCTGGCTTTCCTCTGTCCTCAGTCCTGTCCTGTCCTGAGACATCCAGGCCCTGCCCGGTGTTCACACCCTGCTGGCCTATCGTCCCCAGCTTCTGGGGAGTCTCGAGTCAAGCTGAGGCCTCTGCCAGGCACTGGGGCACCCACCCGGGGGGACCCACCCACACCCCTCGCTGCTGCCTCAGACTGGGTGGGAGCCCGGTTTGGGGGCCTCTGAAAAACTCCACCAAAGGCACCTCTGCCCGGATTCCTGCCTGGAGACCCCCTCAGGCCTCCTGTGCTTCCGTCCCGCAGGGAGCCCATGGCCGCCCTCCCCCAGCCAGGGTCCTTCCAACAGGGAAAGGGACCCTGGGGCACAGGCATGAATTAGGGCGTTCTGGACAACCGTGGATGAATGACCCTAGGTGGCCGCGCCCTCGCCCTGCGCACAAGCCCGAGGAGGGGCAGGGACCCCTCACATTGATGTCCGCCCTCTGTGAGACCGCGGCTTTCTCCCCTGTGGTCGCTGTGAACCATTGTCCCCCTTTCTTCCCGGCTGACCAACCCCAGCCTAAGTGTGTCAACCTCACGTTAAACAACGAGCAATGAGTCAGGGGGCCGTGTGACCCAGGCCTGGCCATCAAGATGTGAGGGGAGGTCTGCTGGGGGCTTCTGGGAAAGGCCCCCCATAACCACAGTCCCAGGCAGCGAGGCCTTTGTCCCTGAGTCTGACTCGCGGTCTTGGTGGGAGGATGGGAGCTCAGAGCTGCCACACTCGTGGCCACCCCGAGGGCAGAACAGGACCATGGAAGGAGCCCAGGTCTTGATGACACTGAACCCTGTCGAGTGACCTTGGGCTCCATGATGCCAGACCCGGCTGCTCTGCCCGCCCAGCAGCCATTACCTTTCCTCCACCCACAGGAAAGCTGGTTCTCCTTTGAGGAACTAGCCCTTTGCCAGTCTCAGCGTGTGGGTTGTGTAGGAGTCCTACACACACACACACACGCATGCGCGCAACGGCTTACAACCCGGCCTGTCCTGTCCTCCATACTGTCCCTCATGCTGGTCCTTGCAACTGGTTCAGGGGTGAGCACACGCGACAGAGGGCCCAGCGAGGCTCAGTTGCAGGGCTTCTGCTGGGACTTGTGGGAAGAGAAGCTTCCTCCTGTGGAGACGGGACACTGGAACCTCTAGGATGGGAGCTACTGGCAGCCATCTTGCCCCCCCAGGAAGAACCAGGCTCCATGATGGGAAGAGAAAGTTGGAGCCCTGGTGACATTTGGATGTCCCAGTCAGCCCCCTCCTGGCTCTCCTGGTAGTATCGGCCAATAAATATCACAATATGCTTTGAGGGCGGGGCTAAGCCGTAATGTGCGCCTCACTGTGGGCTGGCCGGGGGAAAGCCGGGATGTGCCGTGTTTGCCAGCCCGCGGTGTGAATGCTCCTACCAGGGCCGAGTCAAGCTCGGGCTCATCGCCGAGGCTGGGAAGAGAGGCACACAGGCCAGTCGGCTTGTGCAAGTCCATGCCGATCAGCCCCTGCACACACACTGCTGGGTTTAAGCCACCCTGGCCAGGTTTTCTGTCATTTACAGCTAGAATAATCTGACCCCAATGCTCGAGCAACTATTCTGGGAGGAACTCCTTCCTAGTTATTCTTGGGCCCCCATCAGCGTCATGCAGTCATCTGGTGTCTGTTCAGTGTTAGGTGGGACAGCGCAAGCAATTTTCCCGCCATAGGGGGCAAAACCAGCACCTCTGTGCAGGCCGCTGGAGTAAGTAAGATCTCGCAAGCAGTGCTCAGCCACGAGCCTCCGGCAGACGCACCGCTCCATTCTTGCCGACCTTGTCCCATCTGCACTGCCCTGCCCCCAACATCCTGCCCCTCCCGAAGCCTCCTTGGGGCTGGCCTTGACTCCTCGCTGGCTCTAGCCTGCTCCCAGGCCCTCCACTCAGCACCAGCATTTCCTGCCTGGCACCTGCTCCACAGCCTCCTGGAAGAGCGTAGCAGCTGCTGACGGGCTGCAGCTCCTGCCCCTGCCCCACACCTGTGCTCAGCACGCGGCCAGGGCAGTCTTGTTAAAGCCCGTCAGGTCATACCACTCCTCTGCTCTAAGCCCTGCGGTGGCTCCCATCTTCACTAAAGTCCTCACCATGGCCCAGAGTGCGGCCCTGCAGGAGCCAGCCCACCCCATCCTGTCCTCCGTCCTGTCCCTCACGCTGTTCTGGCCACGCCGGCCTCCCTGAAGCTCAACCACACCAACTACACTCCCCCCTCGGGGACATTCTCCCCCCGGATGTCCCCAGGGCCTGGTCCCTTGAGTCACCTTCTTGGGGAGGCCTCCCCGACATCCCTGATCACTCCAACCATCCTGCCTTGCCCTGCTTCAGTTCCCCAGCACTGACCCCCATCCTTCATCTCCTTGTTTGACCAATCATACTTATTGGCTGCCTCTGGGAGGAGCAGGGAGTCCCCTGAGGCTGAGTCACTTACCTCTAGGGCACCTCTCACTGATGTGCAGGTTCTTAGCTGTCCCTTGAGGTGCTGCCTGGGACCTGTGGTCTTCACAGCTCTGAGTGCCAGGCGTGGAGGGGTGTTTGGGGCTGGCACATTTCACTGGTTGCCTGACTGGCTCTGTGGGAGATGCTTACCACTGGCACGTGGTTGCGCAGGCGCCCTGAGTGGGCCTCGTCTCTGGAGCTGGCCCAGTGTGTGCCAGGTGCTGTGTGCAGCTGGGGAAGGGGAAGGAAGTGCTAAATTGCTGAGGCTGTCCTCAAACCTGCAATCCTCCTGTCTCAGCCTCCCAAGTACTGGGATTACATGCATGTGTCACCACATCTGGCTCAGAGCTCTGTTTATACACACAAGAATGAACCTGTCACTCTCCTTTTAAAGTCTCTGCTGCCCACAGCAAAGCCTCCAACTGGTGACCCGCACAGCCCGAGGCCGTGGTGTGTCAGGACCCCCTGGCCCTGGCTTGCACAGCATTTCTGAGAAATTTGAATAAAAATGTTCATCATTTAAAATCAGGAGATTGCACACGTGAATCTAGGTTTCTGGCTTTACTTGAAAAACAAAAACAAACCAGATGTGGCCCCATTGGGCCCACAGCAGCAGGTGGCCGTGGGAAGGGGCTCTCCAGCTGGCCACAGCCTCCCCCGCTCCCTCCTGCCCCACGGCAGCCCCTGCTCTCGGCGCTGCGCTCACACATGGCTGGGTCGCTCAGCTGGGTCTCACAGCTGGCTTCTTTGGCATCAGGACTCTTGATCTTTGGTCCAGAAAAGGAAGTGCCAGCCCCTTGCAGGTGTACAAGGCCTTCTATGCACTGCCCTGACACGGCTGCCGCGCGGGCTTGCTCCGACTCCAGTGGAAAGAGCTCTCCTGCTCCCTGCGCCCACAGCGCGTCACACTGCCGGGGCCTTTGCCGCTCCCCAGTTCACTCATCCCGTTTCCTGCTCTTTTAAAGCTCAGCCCATACTGGTTGCCTGGGGTGGGAGTTGGGGGTACTGGTTGGCAAAAGGGATGGGGAACCTCTTGTTTTTGGTACTGGGGATTGAAACCAGGGGCATTCTACCTCCGAGCTACACCCTTAGCCCTTTTCATTTTGAAACAGGGTCTCACTAAGTTGCCCAGGTTGGCCTTGAACCTGCGATCCTATCTCAGCCTCCCAAGTACTGAAATTATAGGCACCTGCCACCATGCCTAGCTATGAGGAACCTTTCTGGAGGAAGCTTTCTGGGGCCAATGGAAATGTTCTGTATTTTGATGGGGGTAATGCAAGGTATGTACATTTATCAACATTCATTGAACTGTTCACTTAAAAATGGGTGCATTTTATTATCTATAAATTATACTCCTAATAAAGTACACTTATTTATTTGAGGTATTGGGGATTGAACCCAGAGGCTCTCTACCACTGAGCTACATCCCCGACCCTTTTATTTTGAGACAAAGTCTCAAACTTGTGATCTTCCTGCCTCAGCCTCCCAAGTCGCTGGGATCACAGGTGTGTGCCACCATGCCTGGCTACCAGAGTAACTTTAAACAAGCGCTCAGCCCAGTGCCATCGCCCCCAGAAAGGCATCCTGGGTGCCCAGGTGGGCTCAGCGCCCTTCTCTGGGTGCCAGGAGGACCCAGGATCAGTGCAGCCTCATCACTCCTCAGCCTGGATGATAAGTGTCCCATCACGCAGCCTCCTGAGGTCCGCTCCGGGCGCCTTGGTGTCCCTGCGCAGGAAGGAGGAGCGGCTGGGCTTGGACTCGCCCCTTCCCCCAGGCTTGGGGGTGAGAGTGGAGTTGGGCAAACCTGGGCTCCCCCTTCTTCTCCTCACTTGCCTGTGGCCTTAGGCACCCGACTTCTCTTCCCGCCTCGAGGAGAGGCGCTAATGAACTTGCCTCCCAAGCGGTGTAAGGCCCACGCACGGTGCGCGGCCCCAGAGGCACCACTCAGAGCCCTGTCCTCTCTGCGCCAGTCTCTTCTTGTATCGCGTCTTGCTGTGTGTTGTGCTGGCTAGCTTCCTCTCACGGTGAGGAACTCGAGGCCCAGGGTGGCGGAGCGGCCTGCACAGGGCCGAGCCGGAGGCGGCAGGGCGCAGACGCAGGCTGCCTGACTCCAGTTGGTGCGCGGAGCTGCTCTGCGGTGCCCGACAGGCGGCAGCTGCTATTTGTATTGTGTTATTATTTCTCCTCCCTCTCCTCCCCCGGACACCAGAGCCATCTCCAGTCTTTAAGGTCACAGTGACAGTTAACAGGAAGCTTGCAAAGGCAAGATATTCTCGCTCTCCACAGCATTTCTGGGTGGAAAAGAAGCCAGGCCCCGCTGCCAGGCACACACCCGCATTGTGTTGACAGGAGCCAGGCGGATTAACCACGCAGACGCTTCAGCTTAATCCACAAACATTTAGCCAACACCCACGAGGTGCCAGCCAGGATGCTGGCACCAGGGAGCAGAGGAGGGCTGGGAAGAGGGAGAAGGAGGTACCTGCAGCCTGGGGGGAACAGAAGAGTCTCCAAGAAGACCCCAGGGGGTGAGGCAAGATGGCTGCGTTGGGCCCCACTCCACACCCCGGCAGCCAAGCTTCCTGTTTAATCCCCATCTGGTCTGGGCTTTGGAAACATTTGTCATTCTCTTTGGCTACCAAGAGCCTTAGAAGTCGGGGGAAACTCCCACTTACCTCTTAAGTCCTGGGTCTCCACTGGGAAATCTCAATACCTGCTTTCCCAGAAGCCCCTGTAGCCAGTCAGAGGCACGTGACCCACATTCCACCAATAGGAGGCTGCCACCTGAGCGGTGGGAACCTGAACAACCTGTTGGGGTCAGGGTGGCTGCAGGCATGTCGGGTTTAGTGGTGGTGGAAGGTTTTTGTTTTATTTTTTGGTAATGGAGATTGAACCCATGGGCATTCTACCTTTGAGCTATACCCTCAGTCCTTTTTATTTTTAATTTTTATTATTTATTATTATTTTTTTTTGCGGTACCGGGAATTGAACCCAGGGGTGTTCTACCTCTGCGCTACACCCCCGGCCCTATTTTTTTATGCTTTATTTTGAAAACAGGTCTCATGAAGTTGTGGAGGGCCTCCTAGGTGGAGAGAGAGAGAGAGAGAGAAAGAGAGGGAGAGAGAGAGAGAAAGAGAGAGAGAGATAGAGAGAGCTGAGGCTGGCCACAAACCCGGATCCTCTGGTCTCTGCCTCCCAAAGTACTGGGATTACAAGCGTGCGCCACCACGCCTGGCATGTCCTTTTTATTTTGAAACAGGGTTTCACTCAGTTGCTGAAGGTCTCACTAATTTGCTGAGGCTGGCCTTGAGCCTGTAACTCTCCTATCTCAGCCCTCCAAGTTCTGAGATTATAGGCGTGTGCCACCATGCTCGGCTGGTGACAGAGGTTTTAATGCTGTCTCCTCAGCGCTGGTGAGGTGGGGTGGTGGGATGCCTGGCCGGCTGCCATGGAGAGTCATCTCTGTGGCCCAGTTCTTTTTTTGCGGACTGGGGACTGAACCTAGGGGCATTCTACCTCCAAGCTACACCCTCAGCCCTATTTTTTATTCTTTATTTGGAAACAGGGCCTCACTAAGTTGCAGAGGGCCTCACTAAGTAGCTGAGGCTGGCCGCGAACCTGCGATCCTCCGGTCTCAGCCTCCCAAGTACTGGAATTACAAGCTTCTGCGGCCCAGCTCTGCTGTGTGATTCTGCACTGTGTTCCTTATGGTACAGCCACCCAGTCCAATCTCTGGTCCTCGCAGTGACTCTGTGACTTACTACACGTCCCATAATAAATTCCTTTTCTGCCTAAGCCAGGTGTGGTGGTGTATGTAATCCCAGTACTTGGGAGGCTGAGCCGGGAAGATTGCAGATTCAAGGCCAGCCTCGGCAACTTAGTGAGACCTTCAGCAGCTTAGCAAGACCCTGTTTCAAAATAAAAAATAAAAAAGACTGGGGGTGTAGTAGTTCAGAGGTAAAACGCCCCTGGGTTCAATTTCTAGTACCATTAAAAAAAAATTTCCTTTCTGCCTAAACTACTTGGAGGTGGTGTGGGGGTGGTAGCTGAGAAGCGGTGCTGATGGGTTCAGTCGCCATGGCACTTGTCACATGAGCACTTTACACAGGGCCACTGCACATGTGATACCGAGGGATGTGGGGCAGGGGCTGATGAACCCGTGACCCTGCTCCTCACCCTGTGCCCCAGGACTGACAGGGGCAAGGCGGGGTGTGTGGGGACCGCGGGCAGCTCCCCAGCTCTCATCCCCACTACTGTGCTTTCCTGTCTGCACCAGGAGGCCGGGAAGCTACGGCTGCATCCCTACACTCGCGGGGGCCAGACGCGGGGGGATTCCGTCAGACGTGAGATGTCCGTCTCCCTAGAGCCTCGTGTGGCCTCAGCTTCCTGATCCTGCAACTTCCTCTGGCGGCAGGGCAGTGGCTCCAGGGGCGTGCAGCCCGCTTCCGCGGTGTGGCCTTGGAGTTCTTAGAGGCTCTGCTAGTCATTTGTCTGGGTCTTTCAGTGCTTTTGTGAATGATCTGTGTCCCTTTCTTGCCTAAATAAGAATCATGGAGTCCTTCACAGTGGTACATACCCTGTTTAAAAAAATAAAAAGGGCTGGGGTTGTAGCTCAGAGGTAGAACGCCCCTGGGTTCAATCCCCTGTAATGCCAAAAAAAAAAAAAAAAAAGAATCGTGGATTCTGCCTCCTGAAGAACCCTCCCCCTTGCCCAGCAGAGCCTCCCCCTCCATCCGTCCTCCCCCTGGTCTGAGGGGACCTCCTGCTGCCACAGCCCCTGGGCAGAGACTTCTCACAGCTATTGCCAATGCTCGGCTGTCCCCCCAGAAACTTTCTATGGAGGTCAGAGCCATAGAAGTCGAGGACTCCCCAGAGAGCAGAGATGCTGGGCCCCTGACCCTGCTCCTACCTGTATAAAGCTGTGAGAGTCCAGCAGGTAAGCACTCCTGCGGTCACGACTCCCACACCTTTCAAGATTCCAGCAGCCAGAGCCGACTCCTGCTTAGCTCCTTTGAGAAGAAAGGGATTTATTACAGGGGAGTCACTCCCAGAACTGTCAGAATTGCTGATGAAACAGACTCTTGGTGGAGCTTCCAGGAGCAGCTCCTGAAGCCTTGCTCGGCACTGGGTTGCCAAGAGATCTGTTGCCTCTCTGGCAATGAGGAGGCTCGCAGTGCAGTCTAGAAGCTTCCCCCGGCTGTCGCTGCCAGGACCCCACTGTGTCTACCACAGTAAGAAAAACTCCGAGTCAGGAGACCACCTGCTGAATCAAAGCTGCTGCTACAGTCGCTAGCTCCTGAACCACACCGCTCCCACATTATTGGTACCTGCAGAATGGGGGTCCCGCACCCTCTTCCTCCATGACTCAGCTCCAGGTTCAGGTCTCAGGCAGGTGCATCTAAACTGGTGACCCTACAGCACATCTGGACCACAGTCTTACCTACCCTTTACCAGCATTGCCCAAGACATCAACTGAACCCCCAAAGTCCTGACCAGTAGAGGGGAGGAAACTCATCCAAGACCGCGGTGAGCTCGTGGCAGAGCCAGGCCTGGAATCCAGGTCTCCCGAAATATAGGATTTCCTCAGGGAGGTTGGGGTGCCCCTGGTCATTTCCTCATTCCACCTTCGGAACCCCAGCTCTTGCCCCAGACCACAGAGGTCCTGCGGTCCAGCCCCTGGACGTCCCTCTGCCCCAGCTTGCTCTGCAAGGCACAGCAGCCCGGGGTGGCGCTTATTTTTGGGGTGGCATCAGACCAGGAAGTGACCTCGTTTGGTCAACTCTTCCCATCCCCACTTCGTCCTCGGGAGCAGATGGGGAGATGTGCTGTGATTTACTTCCATGGCTGCAAAATAGGGTGAGCCCTGGAGCCTCAGCCCGGAGCACCCACAAAGGCTTTGGGGCACAGCAGAGTGGCAACCCTCCCCTGGACTGTGGAGGGGCGGCAGGAGGGTTTCTTCCCCTGGATCCCTGATGCTAGTACTGTCATAGGGCAGCGAGTCCCCCTTGGTCCTTGTTACCTGAAAAGAAAGATTTCATTCGGGGGACACAGCTAAGGTAGGAAAAAGGGTTTGACTGGGTGGGCTCACCAGGAGGGTCACAGAGCTGGCTGGTCCAGGAGCAGAAAGAGTGAGTCTGCCGCATGGTGAGTTTTTATACTGTCCAGAAATCCCACCCCTCCTCATGCATAGTCATTTGGGGCGGTTACTTTTGGGTTTCTTAGTTTCCTCAGCTTAGTGTGAATGCGCTGAATGTGCCATGCTGGAGTTTTCCACGGGCGTCTAGAGCTGCAATGTAATGGCTCCAAGTCTCTGATCACAGCTGGGTGGAGCAATCTCCGCGTCTCTTCTCAGGAACACTGGCTGGGTACTTTCTGTCCTATTTTTTTTCTCTAACCAACTACCTAACAATACTATTTAGGGTCACCCTATCGCTGCAAATCTGGCTTCCGAAGCTCTAAGGGGCTGTGTGTTTCCAAGGTTTTGTCCCGCAGGAAGAGGGTCTCGTCTCAGGATTCCTAGCCAAAGTCCTAAGTCACACTCTAACTGGACAGATAGAGGTCACATGACCGCTCCTGATCCGATCGCTGTACCCAGTGTTCAGTGTACCAGTTGGTGTAGCCCAGGTCATGTGTTCTGCCCCAGGGGGTAGGTTTGTCTCCCTAGACACCCAGGATCCCCAAAAGGAGAGCAGGGGTTTGTAGGAAGAGGGGGAAGAGCTGGTATTCACCATGGGTGCCCAGAGGGAGGTCTCTAGGGTTCCACCCCAGGAGGGGCCCAGATCCTTAGGGGAAGGTCCCTCGGCAGCCTATCTTGCCCCGACGCATGGAAACTGAAAGGTCCGGGGAGGAAGGAGACGGCAGACAGCTCTACAGCAGAACAAGTTTTATTGAGATAAAACCTGTGGGGGGGGGGGACTCCAGGAAAGGATGGAGCCCTCTTCTGCTTACAGACTAGAAACTTCTTTAGGTCGTTTAAGGGGAGAGTCCACAGGTCAAGCGGGAGCAGTGGTAGCCATTGCTAGGGGGCTGTCAAGGGGAGTTAGTGGGGTTGCTAGAGCTGGGTTAAGCAGGACAATGGGAATTTTCCCTAAGCAGAGGGACGCGATAAGCAAGGGGCTTGTCGGGCAATGCGGACATTCCTGTAAGCAGCGGAAGGGTGTATTTGAGTAAGACGGGAATTTCTGCTCAACAGAGAGACCTGCAAAATGACACAAGATGGGGCTGCTTTCGTTGGAGACCAAGAAACAGTAGCAGAGGCACCCACCCACCTTCCGTCAGCCTGCCGCTTCCTTCCGCCTGAGACGGGCATGGAGGCTGCCTGCGCCTCCCCATAGAGACTCAGCCTGAGTTCTGAGGTGGGGAAGAAGGGCAGGTTTGGAGTGCTAGATGAGAAAACTTGAGGAGGGACTAAAGCCCCCGGCAGGGGTGTGCATCTCCCCTGGGAGGACTCCTCGGGAGCACCACGGAGCACGGCCTCATCCCCCGACGGAGGGGCATCTCTGTCCACGCCAATCCCTGTCTGTAGCCCAGCGTGATCCATGGGTCGGAGCACCTCGCGGATACCTGTTATTACCAGAACCCGCCCAAAGCCCCTCCAGCTGTGGGCTGCAGCTGCCCTGGAGCCCCTCCTGCCCTCCCTGCTCAGCCCTGCACGAAGACCTACCGTGGGCTCCTGGGTCTCAGGCAGCAGGTGTCCTCTCGCACTTCCCTTGGGGACTTGTGGATCTTTTCAAGCCAGGTGCTGTCCTCTGCAAGGAACATCCATCCTTGTGCCCTCCCTCCTGCGGAACGGCCACAGCGCCAGGACCTGCCGTGCGCCTTCATCGCACTCAGCACTGGCTTCCCGGATCCTCCAGTCACTGTCCCTCCCACCAGAGGCGGCAGCTCAAGGCCAGGGTGTGGCCCTTAACTCAGCCTTGGGACAGGTGTGCTGCAGCGCTCTCTCCCCCAGGCCCTCCAGGCGCCCCCACAGCAAGGGGTAGATTCTTCCCGCCTGTGCAAGTTCCTGAGGAGAGAAAGTCTGCTATGACTTTTGTTTGTGGCTTTTAAGAACACAAAACCAGGGGCCTGGATGGCTCCGTTGACAAATTTCTCCTGTAGGGTTGTGCAGGCAAATGAACACATGTGAAGGTCATGTAGACGAAGCGTGCATTTGAGTCTCTGCTGGTGTGTGCGCGCGCGGCGCGTGCGTGAGTGCGTGTGTGTGTGTGCGTGTGCATGTGTGGTTTAACCTGGTCCCATCCCGCCTATCCCTCACTCCATCCCTGCCTTTGGGAGCACATCTGGAATCAGAATAGAAATGAACAGGGATGAGAGGGCTGAGTGCACCCATGCCCACCACCACCATTCTGAAATTGATAGGGAGACATTAAAATCCAGACAAAACCCGAGAGCAACAGCAGCCTTCAAATGATTTTGAAAAATAAATATTACACAGGATCCATATATCCATGCATATTGCTTATTTAAAGTTTCACAGAGACACACCCTGACCTGCTTGTCATACGCTTGGGCATATTCTAATATATATTTGTATTTATATATTTTGTCATGCTGGTCGCAGCCCATGAAATTGATTTCACTACCCACCAAGTGCCCTCATGTTGCCATTTAGAACACATCGTCTTGGAGCAGCCTCCTTGACTCCCAGGGCTTCGTAAGGGTGACCACAAGAAGCCACTGTCCTGGGGGCACAAATGAGATGAGGCGACAGGGCACGCCTCCCTGCGAGGAGACCACTGGCTCTCATTAAGCCATCAACAGACGAAGTCCTGATGGGCCCTGGGCTGCCCCAAGAAAAGGGAAGGCTGAGCCGGGCGTGGTGGCGCACGCTTGTAATCCCAGTACTTTGGGAGGCGGAGACCGGAGGATCCAGGTTCGCGGCCAGCCTCAGCTCTCTCTCTCTCTCTCTATCTCTCTACTTAGTGAGGCCCTCCGCAACTTCGTGAGACCTGGTTTCAAAATAAAGT
>PVJS01036965.1:0-20173 GCA_004027185.1 Glis glis | reverse complement strand
TTGGTACTGTTGGTGGCAGGAACTACATTTAGTTTATACATCACTTTCTCTCCAGTACTTGGTACAAGGCCAAATATGCAGAAAGGGCCCATTCGTTCAACATTTACTGAGCACCTAAGGGTTAAATTCCACCTCAATTCACCTGATTCTAATGTCCCACAGAATAAGACATCAAAGCAGAAGACAGACCCCTGCCCTCATAGAGCTTAGATTTTGCATTCCCCAGTAAACAGATAATTTCAATAATACTTAATACTTTTTCATAAAACAATAATCTTTCTACCAAATTTCTGTGTCCTTTAAATATGAATTTTAAAAGTTGCAATATATTCTTCCTATATTCAGATACTGCCACTCTCTAAGTCACTGGAGTAGAGAATATTTGTATATATAACCTAATTATATGCCTCTATATAATAGGAAAAATACTTAAACAAAATATTAGAAACAAAACTGGATGAGACTGAGCCAAACAATTAACAAGATGCACAAAAACTCCTGTTATCTTTAAAGGGCAGAATGTTTGAATATCGTACCTACAGCAATGCTAACACCAAAATTCAAGAAAGAGAAGGAAAAGGAAAGGAGAAAAAAGAAAAGAAAAAAGGAAAGGATGTGTCACAATTACTTAACATTAAAATACAGAGACCTTAGCAATGCCCACATCCTTGAGCATACATTAAGTCACCAGACCAGAAAAGAAGTTAATGCTCAATTCCAGGGACTTCCTCACAGGCGTCTTTGTACAGTTAGAAAGACTTAGAAACTTCCTCTATTCAGCCAGCTTAAAAAATTCTTGCTTTGTTATAATATATTTAGGTAGCTCTAACTTTTGGACAGATACTCTAAAATATCACTGTGGTCCTAAGGACACTAGTTTATGTCTAACATTATAATCTTGTACACATTTAGCTGCATCAATTATAAGAAATTAAAATACATAGTTGGTGAATTAAACATAAAACCCAAACATTCTTTTCAAACTTCAGCACCTACATTAACAGAAGTTGAAAGCTCTAGTTCTCCTTTTGCTACCTAACATGGTATAAAGACCAGACATGTCTCGGTGATACCACAGGTCCCACTGCCCAAGGCTCTGAGGAACACTGCCCACCATGCATCTTCAGAAGAACTCGCCACCAGAAATTCCCTCGGTGGAAGGGATTTGATGAAGTGTCATTACGACAAACCATGAGGATACATGCTGGTGGACCTAGGCAGGATTTTATCACCCTCACGGAAACAATGAGCAAAATTTAATTGCTGAAAACAAATTCTCTTTTAAAAAATTTTAAAAACCATTAAAATTCAAAAGGGTTTAAGTCCAAATTATTGTGTGGTTAATTGTGACTCAAGACTTAATAGCTTTCTTAAAATACTATAACTCTATACATACCTGAGAACAAGAGGAGATATCTTTAAAATTCTTTTCTAGCACAACTGATTTAGTGTCTGGACTGATAAGGTTAATCTCAAATCGTCCAACCTTAAAAATAAAAAACACTCCAATTAATTTCAGTTCCCAAGGACCAAACATCTTACTTTACAATTAAATATCCAACTAACAATATAGATTCAAATGCTATATTCCAGATATATCTATTTGACACATGATCCAACATCCAATCCAACCAGTATTCTCACTACAAAGATCAGCTGTCTCAAAATATTTCTTTCCATTATGGAAGAATAATGAAAATGAAGTTGGTCTTAAATTATAAAATACTAAAATATCTTTTTTTCAGATTAGAAATGATTGTCTTTAAAAAAAAAAGCAGTTTCCTCACTTCATGATTTCTAACAATATCAATTATTTATGTTATAACCATACCTTCAAATAGCTAACCAAATGATATATGTATAATTGAACTAAGTTAAGATTTTTTAAAACAAATAGCCATTCAGAAAAATTAACAGCAGAGACTGTGACTAGCTAAGAAAAAGGACAAAACTGGTAGCCCAAAGAAAAGGAAAAACTTAGTGGGGTGCCTGTAATCCCAGTCCTTGGGAGGCTTAGACAGGAGGATTGTAGGTCTGAGGTCAGCCTCAGCAATTTAGTGATACCCTCAGCAACTTAGTAAGACCCTATTTCAAAATAAAATATAAAGGGGCTGTAGGTGTAGTTTGGAGGTAGAATGCCTCTGGGTTCAACCCCTAGTACCAAAAAAAAAAACAAAAAACCCAGAAGCAATAGCAGGAAAACTAAGTTAACATATCACTGACAACCAGATATACTTTAATTATATGCCTAGAGGTAACCAAAAAAGAAAAGAAAGAAAAAACATGAACCGGGCGTTTCACGGCCAGCCTTAGCTACTTAGTGAGGCCCTCCACAACTTAGTGAGACCCTGTTTCAAAATACAGAATAAAAAAATAGAGCTGGCGGTGGAGCTCGGAGATAGAATGTCCCTGAGTTCAATCCTTGGTACCGCAAAAAAAAAAAAACAACAACAAAAAAAAACATGAACTTCTGATAAAGGAAATATTACACACTGAGCTGTTTACCAAGATACGCTATGGAATTTCCATCTTGGGGACTCTTTAAAACAGGATAAAAGGGAAGTCATTTGGTTTTTTCAAGAAAACTCAAATGTTACAAACCGAAGATTAAAGACTCTCCATAGGACACTGTTATAAATTAAGTTCTTTAAGTAGAACTTGACATTTTCTATACCCTGTATGACATTCAAAAATTACTTTTAAGCTGGGCGTGGTGGTGTACACTTGTAATCCCAGTACTTGGGAGGCTGAGACCGCAGGTTCACAGCCAATCTCAGCTACTTAGTGAGGCCCTCTGCAATTTAGTGAGACGCTGTTTCAAAATAAAAAAATAAAATAGGGCTGGGGGTGTAGCTCAGAGGTAGAATGCCCCTGGGTTCAAACCCCATTACAACAACAACAACAACAAAATCACTTTCAGAATTAAGAACTATCATTTACACCTATACTACAGCTTGCATCAAAATGTTTAATAACCGAACCAGTAAACATCCAGTCAGTGGTGTTTCTTTAACCTTCCTTTCCTATGACACAGTCAACTCTCATCTGGAACAGACTTATGAGTCTCTGGAACTTTCCTTTTTCTCTCTAGAAAATTTTTTTTTCTCCATGGCAAATCACACTCTCCTAGACTTGCATCTTTAAGTCCTCTATGAGTCTCTGCAGTTATTTAAAAAAGAAAAGAAAAAAAAGCACTTAAGGATCAACTCAAGGCAAATGCTGGCTATTGATATGAAAGGCGTCTGAAATGTGCTTAATCGTGGACATTTAGCATCGTCTTCTATTTTTACTGCATCCACCAAGTTTCCATGATGCTAGTTCGCCCCTTCCTCCTCCTCTTCCTTCCTATTTCTTAGAGTCCACACACCGTATTTGCCTGTCACCCCTTCTCAGCTTTCCTGTGTGTGTGTTTTGTGGTCCTAGGAATTAAACCCAGAGGCATTCTACCTCTGAGCTACATCCTCAGCTCTATCTTATTTTTTATTTTGAAACAGGGTCTCGCTAAGTTGCTGAAGGCCTCACTAAGTGGCTGAGGCTGGCCTTGAACCTGGAGCAGCCTGTCTCAGACTCCCAAGTACAAGGATTCCAGGCGTGCACCACCATGCCCGGCTGCCCATGAGCTCTTTCTCCGCCTGCCTTCTCTGCTTTGGGGGGAAACTCATGAAAGCTGGATTCTTTTTTTCTTTCTTTTTTTGGTACTGGGGATTGAAAGCTGGATTCTTTTTTCTTTCTTTTTCGGGACTGGGGATTGAAAGCTGGATTCTTTTTTTCTTTCTTTTTTCGGGAGTGGGGATTGAAAGCTGGATTCTTTTTTTTTCTTTCTTTCTTTCTTTCTTTCTTTCCTTTTCCGGGACTGGGGACTGAAAGCTGGACTTGCTGCGGGGCGATCAGGAGGGCTGGAGGAGCCCGACAGCGCCCCGCCTGGCGGTACCTGGAAGAGCATGGTGCGGTTCTGCTCGGCGTCCGAGGGCTGCACGTGGCTGGGCGCGCTGGCGTGCCTCCTCCGCGGCTGCGGCTTCTGGCTGTTCTCCTGGAGTTTCCTCTGCACCGCGGTGACGCTGCTGCACCGAGAGCGGAACTCCTGCTGCTCTTCGAAGCCACAGTCCTCCAAGATGCGCTCGGGGACGCCGAGGCGGCCGGGCGGGGCGGGCGGGCCGGGCGCGCCGTCGCCGTCCTCCGCGTCCTCCTCGGGCAGGCAGTCGGCGGGGGCCCCGGGCGCCGGGGCCTCGGGGGCCGCCAGCTCGTCGCCCTGCAGCCGCAGGCGCTGCTGCTCGTGCAGGCTGAACTTCTCGATGCAGTCGTCGATGAGGCTGGACGGCGCCTTCTTGTGGGTCACCGTCACCTTGCCGCGGTACAGGACCTCGAACTTCTGCGAGTTGTAGAAGGCGTCCTCGGCGTCCTTGCTGGGTTTGGCGTCCTCCTTCATGGCAGCTTTTGATAACTGCCTTATGCTGCTGATCACATCGGGAACCTGGGGGGAGGTAAATTTTTTGTTTCAGTGGAATATTCTGACATGATTTATGTTTCCCTGGACCGGCTATTAGCACATGAAATAGGTAGTAATAAACCCTACACAGGATAGAGCATTAACTTAAAGTACACCATCTGACATCAACGACTTCAAGGTAAAACTGAAATTTCATGAAAGTTCACTAAAATTCAAACTTAATGCCAGTGCTATACATTCCCACTTTAAATTTATTAGTTTCCCCAAAATAAAACCATGAGATTATAGAAACCACTGACAATTTTTGTTTTGTTTTGTTTTTGCTTTTTTTTTGGTACTGGGGATTGAACCCAGAGGCGCTCTACCACTGAGTTCTATCCCTAACCATTTTTATTTTTTATTTTGAATCAGGGTCTTGCTAAGTTACTAAGGGTCTCGCTAAGATGCCGACGCTGGCCTCAAACCTGTGTTCCTCCTGTCTCAGCCTCCCAAGTACTGGGATTACAGGTGAGCACTACCAGGCCTGGCCACTGCCAACTTCTAAAAAAAATACATCTTTTGATAACTCTTAAAAGTTTTAATGAGGTTAGCTCCTTTCGCCACTGTTGCTTGGAGTCTTGGGTTTCAGGCTCTTTCTAGGCTATAGAATTTTTTTTTTTTTTTTTTTTGCAGGCTACTCTGGAGGTTTTTTGAGGGCTCTGCCCACCTGCGACAACTCACAATGGCCCCTTTTCAAGATTTCTACCCAACTTTCAGCCCGCAGGGTTCTGCGATGTTGGAGGAAGAAGAAGATTCCCCAGCGGATTCAGGGGACTCTCAGCCAGTCCCCTCAGAAACGCTAAGAAAGGACCTCAACTTGACTCTCAATCCTGGTACCGAAGATCGGTCCCCACCACAGGGCCGCAGGGAAAGGGACCGAGGCGAAAGTACCCAAAGCGAAAAGGCCTTATGGGAGGTCAGAGGTGGCTATCGCTACAGGAGAGGAGTCCGCACAGGCCTCTCCGTGCAGAGAGGATGGAGAAACTGAGATAACGCTTAAGCCTCACATGTCCCCGGCTAAGAGAGAACAAACGACACCCATCCTGACGGAGAGCAGAGTGAATCAAGAAGTGTACCATTCAAATGTACCTGCAGTTTTTGTGTGCAACACGGAGGGGATCCTTCTGAAAATGCTAAAATAGGGAGTGATTTCACAGTGTTGGTTTAGGCACAAGTCTTATATCGTTCTTAATGTTAATTTTATGCAAGTTACTCTGGGCTAAGATTGATTATACACCAATAATTATTGAATAGCTTGTGTATGATAGAAGTTCTCTGATTTCTTCTCTTTCATCTCTTCCTACTCCTTTGGAGGATGCTGGGCATCCTTTCATGCCCTGATACCAGTAATTTTATAAGGACTCTACAGTTCTACTTTTCTGTTTGACCCAATGAAGCACCAATAGGTCTCAGGTCTTCTGTGTGTTTTAGTCAGTGAGATGAAATTCGAGACCTTGGGGGGAAAAAAGGATGCACAGGGAATATTGGGTAGTTTTGGTTAGAGTGTAATAATTAGGGTACATAATGTTCTGGTTTTCAAAACTTTGAGTTGCAGTAAACAATTCTGATGTGCTGTTTTAATTTTCAGTAGCCAATAAATGTGTATAGAAGAACTTAAAAAAAGTTTTAATAAGCCTCAGCTAAAAGGAACTGGAGTACCAACCATGAGGATAAAATAAGCTTACTGGATAAAGACATTAAACCCAGTCACCCTCAGCAGCCTTGGTCATCAGGGAAAGTGCAATTAAAACCACAACCAGACATGACTACAGTTACCAGAATGGCTAACATCAAAGGACCAAGTGCCACAAGGATGTGGAGCAACTGGAACTCTCCTATACTATCTACAGAGAGTAAATGGCGCCCACTTTAGACAGCTCTTCAGCAGTTTACTAAGCATTAAGCACAGACCTACCACGCAACCCACTCAACCCTCACAACCCACATCCTCATTCCACTCCTAGAGATCTTTCTAAGCCTGCAAAGTAGGTCCACACAAGAGCCCATATGCAAAAGTTCACAGCAGCTCCAAGCACAATACCGAGACACTGGAAATAACCCAACTGTGCATCCAGAAGGGAATACAGAAAGCAGATGTGGCACAAGCACACGGCAGGGAACACTCGTCACTGCTCACCTGGTTTATTACAACAGCCTTTTAACCGGTTTCCCTCTCCCCCTTCACCCTGCTCTCAAAAGCCAGCATGATCCTTCTTAAACCTCCTGCATGTCACCTTGTGGAACCAAAACATGCCACCCCAAATATGCTGCTTTGGCATATTATTTTAAATTAAATTAAAGGTGCATGAAAAACAGCAGATGCAAGAAGAGCACTCGAACAGTCCTTTTCTTCCCGAAAGCAGGAGACCACTCCTAACTGAAAGGTGCCCTCCCCCAAGCCACGAGGATGGTAGACAAGAATTCTTATCACCAGAGATGGGAATCGAGGCCAAGAGAAACCTGACATCAGGCCATGTTAAACTAGTCTGCCTTCCTGGTCACCTTTCCATAGTTAACTGCCCTAGCCCCAACCCCATTAATTCACTGCTGTGTCTAACCTACTACAAAAATATTCACCCTGTTTCTTTGGGTCTTCATTTTTCTTGTGAGGGGTCCCATGTACATGTAAAAATTACTGAATAGAGTGTGTATACCATTCGTCTGTTGATCTGTCTCATGTCACTCCCTGCTTGAGATCCTAAGGGTAGAGGAGAAATTTTATCTCTCCTACATTATTCACCTGTAAACCCTCCAATAGCTCCCCACTTCATAAAGAGCAAAAGATAAGTCATTCCTAGTCTTCTGAGGACCCTCCTCGGTATCTTTCCAAAAAAATTAAACTATAGCCATACATGCAAAGCCATGTCGGTTGCAACAAAATTCACAATAGCCAAAATATGGAGCCAATCTAGGTGTCTGTCAACAGATAAACAGATAAAGAAAATATGGTATGTATACACAAAGGAGTTTTACTCAGCCATAAAGAAGAACAAGATTATATCATTTGCAAGGAAGTGGATGGAACTAGAGAATATTATGCTGAGATCAGCCAGTCTCAGAAAGTCACGGGTCATATGTTTTCTCTCATATGTGGAAACTAGACAGAAAATAGGAAACAAAAACGACTTCAGACAAATAAGGAGAGAGACCAGTAGATTAGTGGAAGGAGGTTGGGGGAAAGAGGGGAGGAGAGAAAAGTCTTGTAGAAGGGAACAGTTCAAATAATGTTATGTTCACACATGAAGGCATTGCTACCATCTCACTAACACATACAGGGAAAGAAGAGGGGGAGGAGGGTGGGATGTGGAAGGAAATCCGCCAAGTGATGTGTACATGTATGTTTGTATCACTTTGAATCTCACTATGATGTATAGTTACAATGCACCAATAAAAGTATTTAAAAAAAAGTAAAAGATAAGATCCTTATAGCATTCAAGAGGGCCTTTGTCAACCACAGTTGACATATACCAAAATTAAGTCTGCACTATGGCTACACATCCTCGCTATGACCAGATGGTCAACCCAACATTCATCTTCATCCTCACCTCTGACCTTGTCTCCTACTACATTCCCTTCCCACCCACTCTGTGCCAGTCACCGCAGCCTCCTTGCTAGTCCTTCAACATGCCAGGCACCTTCCTACCTGAAAGTCTCTGAAGTCCAAGCTCCCGCCCCGGCTATCCATCTGACTCCCTGCCTCACCTTGTCTAAATCCCTGCTATAAAGTCACCTCATGAGACAGTGACCCCAGGTATCTCCCATGCTGATGCACAGATGTGTACTCACACAACCAGCATTCCTCTGGATTTTTCCCTGCCTTATTGCTCCCCACAGGACTTAACACCTTTAACATTCTGTATAACGCACTCATTATGTAAGATAAAACAGAAGTTCTAAGAAGATGGTGTTTTCTGTCCTCCTCCTCCTCCTCCTTCCTCATCCAATTTTTCCCTGTTTGGTATCCCCAGGACCTAGAATGCACCGACTTTAAAACCAGAATTTCTTCTCTTTCACATAGTTTCTTGGGATGCACCGCTAGAGCATTCAGTTTTAAACCTGCAAGTCCAGTCTGAGTATTTCCTATGAAAGGATAAAGTCCTCACACTACAGTTTCAATGACTCTCCCTGAACAATCTGACATGTCTCAGGGACAAAGTCAGGTGTTTGTGCTAACATGTGATTAGCAACCTTGGCCCTCTGCCATTTTCTTCTTGCCTTGGTAGGTGATTTACCCTACCTGATGAGGGCCAAAGCTTTGGAGAGTATGTAAGCTGACATTCAACCCTGCAAAAAGGAAAAGAATTCTAGCAGGTTGAGCAGGCCCTAAGAGAAAAAAATCTGTTCTCTCTCACTAATTCTATTTCATCAAATGCTTTTCATCTGATTCTTAACCCCAGAATTCCAAAACCTCCAAAAGTGTCTCTATAGAGCACAAAGTCAGATCTGTGGGATGTTTTTAACCTGTAGATTTTTTATCTTGTTACAACTATTTAAATTATTTTGGGTACAGACTTAAAAGTTATATTCTACAGTTGAGAATGCAAATAAAGTCAATTCAGCCTTTATTGTGTCAAGTCCCCTGAATTATTTGTTTGTCCTTTTTCTCTACTGTTATATTGAGACCTGTTATAGGAAAACCTAACTAGTGGCTGAATTTCTCTAGTCACCTAAAACTCCTCCCTATCACCACAGACAAGCAAAGCCTCAGTAAATGACCCAAATCATATAAGTAAAGCTTATCATCTTGAACTCTGAACTGAGCAGGTAATGTAATCTTCCAATAATTCAAGGTGTTTAGACCATAAGGCAGATTCTAGTTACCTTTAATGTCTTCTCCCAAGTTTGAGTCTCTGATGCTGCCAAGCTCTAACTGGGAAAATTATCTAACAACCGTCAGCTCTGTTGTTGCTGATCTTAATGTGAAACACACAGTATAAAATTAAGCATTATACAGCCCCTGACCCTCACACCAGTAGGGATACACTGATACTGTAAGGACAGTAAAAATATCCACAGTAGGGAAATGAATGATCAGAGAACCACAGAAAACATTTTTGAGACATTTATTTAAGGGATCCATAGAAACAGTGCAGGAGAAATAAAATCTCCATCCAGTACTTCCATATACATAGTATTTTAGAATAATAGAATTCTCCCAGCACATAGTATTGACTGACACATCTGTACAATTGTAAATACTGTCAAAAGAACTAGCCTGTGTGTTGCATCTTTCTAACATCTTTTTCCTGTACCATTACACCGTAAGCTTTTAAAGGAGAAAGACTGAGTTGAGATGTGTTTGTTTCTTGCTAGAGCTCTTCCATGTGACCACTAGGAAAATGGTATGTGCTCAGAAGAAATTGAATAAATGTTGTCAGCAAACAGAGGAAGATAGATAGTAGTGAACAACCACCTGGAACTCTGATGAAAAGTTCTCCAGGATGGAAACAGGTTTAGTAAATTGCTATTGGAGATTCAAGAGATCTGGCACCCTTGAAAACAGAAAGCCACGGCTCCTTACTCTGCTAATTGTTTGCCAAGGTAGAAAATGACAGTGTTTCCAGAACATCTCCAAATGCTACTCTGGAGCGCCTCACTCTACACACTCTAGCTATGCATTCTAGTTATTCTAGTGTTCTAGCTACAAATAGCTCCATGGCTCAGACTCTGCCTACAACCCACGGAGTCTAACTGGGATTTACAGCCAATTCAAGGCAAGTTTTTACTCTGTAGCATCATTTAATCTTTAACACAAAACAATAAGCCTAAAAAGACTCCACCAAATGAGGCACTAAGAAGTTTCTATTCCTATCTGCAGCTCTGCCAATGTTTTGCTCAGTACCTCCGGGAAGCAGTGTTTCGACGCTGTGGACCAGAGTTTTTTCAAGAGCAACACGAAGAGTGAACTAGAGAGATGGTCAAAGAGATGCCATCTAGATCCAAATTCTTTGAGTTCACTTTTGGATCACTGTTAATATAAGAGTAAGATCCTGCACATTCAGGAGATGGGAAATCAGTGTAATTATGAAGCAAGAAATGGTGTCAGTTGTGGAAATTATTCATCTTCATTAACACAACACCAACCGATTTAACAATAAAATAAACAGAGCTTATTCCAATTATCTCATGGTATTTACAAAAATCACAGTGCCACCTTTAGCTAGTATTTTGTCCTTACACCTTCAGTGGCCTCAACAAAAGTATTTAAATTCAAGTACCAAGACTCAGACATCAAAGTAATTCCTCACTCCAGACCAAAAATGTGCTGGTAGATTCCTTGTGTTGTGCTGTTTTTTTCTCATTAATTAATTATCATAATTACTTATCACACCCCCAAGAAACTCGCTGGTATTTTTAAAACTACATTTCACCCAACTTCAAAGGAAAACAGAGTCTACAACCACCACACAAGGATGTTAAAAGGCAAACACTGGAGAAAACATCTGGATAGCATAAAAAGCACTAAGAAAGATACCTTTGACCAGGAAGCCTGCGGAACACTGGCGTCTTTTCACAAAGAGTACAGAATATGCCAAATTGGTGTCATTTTCATGATTAGTCCTTTGATGCACTTAAGAAGTTGTCTTCTTTCTAAATAAGCCAGCAATGATTTCATTGTATTCATTAAAGTCCATATTATCGGTCAGCAGCCAATTATAAAACTTCCCCAGAGAAACCGTTACTGCTTCAAAAGTTAAGAATTTCCTGAGTCTGCAATCAGGAAACACACAGATTGTCCAGGACTAAAGAGCAAAAGCTTTAGCTAACTTTAAAAAAAAAAACACTTTAATTCTAATGACCACTGCCTTTCTTATGCTGTTTCAATAATCACAAGTGTCCAACACTTACTAATTGTGAAGATAAGAGAAGATTAATCCATAGTATGATATCCCTTTTCCCCATAGAGTTCAGATGAACATCAGTAAATATTTAAAAATGGATACAAAATGAAAGTGAGAATAAGCTTCCTAAAATATATTTAAACAAAAAGGGAAGAAACTGGGTCAATTTTCCACAATTGATAGGAGCTTAACTGCATGGATTATTATTAATCTTCTTATCATAATTGTAGTAGGCACAGCAAGATTTAAATAAGTGTAAAAAAGAAAAGAAAAGTTAGGGAAAAGAGTATGGAGCATTTCAAGTAAAGTGAAAAAACTGCCTAATACGAGTAACAGTTTAAACTAGTCTCACTCACATAGAGACAGCATGGAAAAGATACACATTTGCTTTGGAAGTAATACACATCTGTAGAGGAAGGATAATCTCCTTTATAATTCTACTTTGCTTTAGAAACAATTAAAATTGGCAATCAAGAAGTCAAACAACTATAAATGCTGGCAAGGATGTGGGGAAATTGGAAGTCTTCTACACTGGTGGTGGGACTGCAAATTAGTGCAGCCACTATGGAGATCAGGGTGGAGATTCCTCAGAAAACTGGGAATGGATCCACCATATGATCCAGCTACACCACTCCTGGGTATCTTTCCAAAGGGACTGAAATCAGAATATTATAATAATATATGCATATCCATATTTATAGCAGCACAATTCACAATAGCCAAATTATGGGACCAACCTAGGTGTCCATCAACAGATGAATGGATTATAAAATTATGAGATATATACACAATGAAATTCTAGTCAGCAATAAAGAAAAACAAAATAATGTCATTTTCAGGAAAATGGATAGACCCGGTAAAGATAATGTTAAGTGAGATTAACCAGTCACAGAAAGTCATGTTTTCTGTAATATGAGGAAGCTACAGAGTAATTAGATATGAGGGACTTTATTTTATTTTTTTATTTATTTATTTATTTATTTATTTATTTTGCGGTACAGGGGTTGAACCCAGGGGCATTCTACCTCTGAGCTCCACCCCCAGCCCTATTTTTTATTCTTTATTTTGAAACAGGGACTCACTAAGTTGCGGAGGGCCTCACTAAGTAGCTGAGGCTGGCCGCGAACCTGGATCCTCCTGTCTCCGCCTCCCAAGTATTGGGATTATAAGTGTGCACCACCATGCCTGGCTAAGAGGGACTTTAGATAATGGAGGAGAAACTTCAATAGAGCCAGGGAGGTGGTCTAGGGGAAGGGGAGCAGGGAGAGGGAGGATCAATGAAGGAATTACTTCCATCAAAAATAATTAATTAATTAATTAATTAATTTAAAAAATCAGGTTTTAAGAAATAAAAAAGATCAAGATTAGTTTCTAGACTGTCCAGGCAACATGGGAAGGTGTTGAAAATATAGGGCATGAAGTAAATTTCAGCATTTTGAGAAATGACTAATTTGATCACTTAATGTTATCATTTCTTTTAGGCTTTTTAAAAATTTTATCTTCAAGTATTGCAAAGTGATGGAAGGGTTACACCCGCCATGAAACAGTTTGTCCCAGGACCTTTGGAAACCACACACAGCTCACAGTCTCATTTTTAGGGTGAGACTGTCTGGCTCTCTCATTTTAACTTTTCTAAAAAAAATCTAAGTTATTATTTTAAAGTTAATTTCCCACAGTAAAATGAAACTTGAGTTTGACTGAGTCTAGATTCAAAATAAACGAGAATACCACAATGACCTTCAGATCACAGACTCATACAACCGAAGGGATCCTGAGAAGTCACTGGTCCCCTCCTATCTTTTTTTCCAGATGTGGAAACCAACTGCTGACACCAAAAGTTCAACCAATAAAGAGGAAAATAATGAGATTAGAAGAGGCTAAAGTATTGGGGGCCAAAGAAAGCAGAGGCCAGTATCTCTGTGACTGAAACCAGAGTCACACAAGTAGCTTTGCCTTCGATCCCTGGGCTCTGAGCCAAGATGGTTTCCTCTCAGACCTGGCTTTAGTTCTTAGATATTCTCAGCCACTTTGCTCCAAACCCATTTACTAAGGTTCAGCCCTTCTCTAACTGCTGCTGCCTGAACGCCTTCTGAGTTAGAACAAACAGAGGCAAATTTCTTAAACCTTTCTAGAAAGCTCTCCCCTCTTACTCTGTCCTATTGCTGCTATCACTGAATTCCATTTTTGAAAGCTATGACTTGTGTCTTTTTACCCTATGGCCACTATAAATTTGCAAAGGTGATCAGATATAAAATGTCCAAGAATAACTTACAGGAAAAAATCTGAGGACTCACATGATTGGAGTAAGACAATGAGATCTTCTCAGAATTGACCAGTGTTCTGCACTAGAGAGAAATAGAAATGGAACAAGACAGAGGATGGGGTGGGTAGCAAGAAGTTAGATGGTGAAGCAGTAGGCAAAGACAGTCTTATCCAAATTCCCTTTCAGAAGGAAAGTCATTGTTTCAAAAGGGAAACACTCCATCACATGGCATATTAGAAAAGTACATAAGATGGAGTCAAGAGGTCCTCAGACTAAAGCCCACTCCCCTTCGCATCACTGAATACAGAAAAGACACTATACCCTGCTCAGTCTCTGGCTTTCCGCTGCAAAATGGAAATCGCAATGCTTATCACAGAGGTAAGCTGGAAAATTGAACTACATGTGCAAATACGCCTGACAATGCTGGGACAGTGAGAGAATTCAATAATTTGTAATTAAATCTAAAGCATAACTCTGATTTTGCTGGGTAAAGGGGTGAGAGAAGTAAGAAGCTGTTGCTAAACACCCTGCCCCGTGAAATTTAAATGGGGGGAGGGGGAAACGGGAGAAAAAATAATAAACAAGATAAATAAAATATCAGGGATTTTAGATAGTGAAATGTTCCAAGGAGAAAAAAATAATGCAGGGAAGAGAAAAATTTGGAAGGGCAGAATATTTGGAGAGGAATCATTGCAATTTTAGAGAAAGGACTCTGTAAGATGATATGTGGGAAAAAACTTAAGATCAGCCAGACACGAGTCCTACAAGCACATGGGGGAGGAACATTCCAGGCAGACAGAACATCAAATCCAAAGGCCCTAAAACACACATTTCCCTGTTTAGGAAACTGCGAGAAGCTAGGAGGTGAGCAGGAGATTATAGACAGGGCTATTGCAGGGAACTCAGGAGATGAAAATCATGTAGGGAAGCCAGGCATAGTGGTGCACACCTGTAATCCCAGTACTTGGGAGGCTGAGACAGGAGGATCACAGGTTCAAGGCCAGTCTCAGCACCTTAGCAAGACCCTCAGCAATGTTGCGAGACCCCGTTTCAATTTTGTTTTTAATTTTTTTAAAGGGATGGGGATATAGCTCATAGGTAGAATGCCCCTGGGTTCAATCCCCAGTACCCACCCTGCAGGGACTTGAAAGGGCTGTGGCTTGTACTCTTAGTAAGACAGAAAGCCAACAGGAGGTGCCAAGTAGAGAAATGATATGATTTAAGTTATGTTTTCAAAGGATCTCTTTGGCTACCGTGTAGGAAATGGACAACTCAGTGGCTCACACAGGAGAAACAGCCAGCTTCTGGATATACTGTGAAAGGTACAGACAAGCCGGGCATGGTGGCACACACCTGTAATCCCAGTGCTTGGGAGGCTGAGGCAGGGGGATCGCAGGTTCAAGACCAGCCTCAGCAACGTAACAAGACTCTCAGCAACCTAGTGAGACCCTGTTTCAAAGCAAAAAATAAAAACAGACTGGGGGTGTAGCTTGGAGGATGAATGCCCCTGAGTTCAATCTCTAGTAACACACACACACACACACACACACACACACACACACACACACAGTACAGACAAGACAAATTTTCAGTGGTCTAACGTGGGATGGAGTGGAGAAGAGGCCAGGAGGCCATGATGACTTCACAGGTTTTGGCCACAGGAATTAGAAAAATGGAGCTGCAGTCAAACCGGTCAAGGGAAGGGATGGCTTAAGTGATCAGGGGCTTAGTTTTCAACATATTAATTTTGAGACGCTTATAGACATCCAGAGAGAGATGTCAGGAGGCAGATGAATAAATGTGTCTGGAGCTCGGGGGGAGAGCTGGGCTGAGATAGAAAACTGGAAGTTATCAGCATTATAGATGGCATTGAACACCATGAGATCAGATGAGGTCATGCACGGAGAGTAAACAGAGATGGCAGAGGCAGAGACAAAGAGAGCTAGACAGGGAAGAACCTCCAGGGACCAAGTCCTGAGACACACAATGCTTACAGTTTGGACAATACAAAGAAAGAGGAAAAAAAAAAAACAGTGAGAGCCAGGTGTGGTGGCGCATGCCTGCAATCCCAGTACTTGGGAGACTGAGAAAGGAGGATCACGGGTTCGAGGCCAGGCTCGGCAACTTAGTGAAACCCTCAGCAACTTAGTGAGACCCTGTTTCCAAATAAAAAATAAGCCAGGCATGGTGGCACACACCTGTAATCCCAGTACTTGGGAGGCTGAGACAGGAGGATTGTGGGTTCAAGGCCAACCTCAGAAAATTAGTGAGACCCTGTTTCAAAATAAAAAATAAAAAGGGCCGGGGGTGTAGCTCAGAGGTAGAACTCCCCTGGGTTCATTCCCTACTGCCATTTAAAAAAAGAAGAAGAAAGAAAGCGAGAGCTAGGGGAAAGCCAGCTGAGCGTGGTATCCTGACGCCAAGTAAGAAGGGTTTCCCAGAACAGAGCAGGCCATGTGAGGTCAGAGGTGACTCTGACAAGAAGTGTTGGTGGGGCTGAGGGCAAAAGCCTCCCTGGAGGAGGTTCAAAAGAGAACTTCGAGAATGAAACCCCAACCAAAGCTCAGACCACCTCCAAGGGGCCAGGTGGAGGAGCAGGTGGCTCAGGAGAGACTGTCTCAGAGCTGGAAGAATGTCCCAGAGCCATGTGAAGCTGACGATCTGGAGAAAGAGGGCAGAGTTGCTGGAGCGATGGCCTCAGTGGGCAAGAGGCCAGAGGCTGGCCTGAGCCAGGGAGGGATGGTTTCGCTGAAAGCAGAGGCAGAACAGGAAGCCTCGGGTGCAGGCAGGTGTGGTGCTGGGACTTAGCAGCGTTTCTCCTCTGTTTCCACATCCTCTGCGAAACAGAAAGCATGCTCATGAGCTGGGACGAGGATGGGGAGAAAGATGGAACACAGTGTTGAACATGGAATGCGAAAGTTAACTCGAGGCTGACTGTAGGCTAAATTGTGGCGAAGCTGTCTCCAGAACCCTCGGGCTACCCTTTCTCAGCTCTCCTGGGGCATCTGCAGTTTACTCTAGGATCTAACCAGAGAGTTCAAATCTCTTAGGTGAGGCCAGGAATCAGGCAATAGGAGGAGGATCTGCACCCTGAAATGAAAGCCTGTAGGCAAATTGCTCCCCTACCCAGGATGAGACTGGGAGCTGCCCTTGTGTAAATGATGTACAGAGAAAATACATTTTGGAGCCGGGCATGGAGGCATGCACCGGTAATCCTAGTACTTGGAAGGCTGAGACAGGAGGATCGCAGGTTCAAGGCCAGCCCCAGCAACTTTGCAAGGCCCTCAACAACTTAGTAAGACCCTGTTTCAAAATAAAAAATAAAATAGGGCTGGGGGTGTAGTCAGAGGTAGAATGCCCCCAGGTTCAATCCCCAGAACCATAAAAAAAATTGGAAAAAGCTTGCATGTAATTAGGCAAAACACCACTCTTCTGTACCTGACTAATACGTGAATAGCACGGTTTGATTGTAAAGTTTTTGTGTCACTTGTGAAAAATATTTTTTTATTTCTTGGATATGGACATGAGTTATTTTTAAAAAGTGAAATAAGAAACAAAGTCATCAAAGCAAGAGAGTAAAACTATTCATAAACATGTAATCAAAAAAGTTAATCTTCTTATTTCTAACTATAATAACACAGAATAAGGACATCTAAAAAACACCCCTGAAACGTTGTTATTGACTTATTCATACTGGTGCTATAAGATCCATGGTTTTTTGTTTTATGTGGGTTGTGGGGGGGGGGTGTTGGGGATTGAACCAGGGGTTACCGCTGAGCTATACCCCCAGTCCTTTTTATTTTAAAACAGGGTCTCACTAAGTTGCCTAGAGTCTCGCTAAGTTGCTGAGGCGGGTCTCACTAAGTTGCCTAGAGTCTCGCTAAGTTGCTGAGGCAGGTCTTGAAACTGTGATCCTCCTGTCTCAAGCTCCCATGTACTGGGATTACAGGTGTGCACAACCATGCCCAGCTAGACCCATGGTTTTGAATGCAGCATATTCCTCTACCCAAACACAAAGCACCTACATTTTGAGATCAACCTACTACCTATTTATTGAATGAATGCTTTAAACTCATCAAATTAGTCCCATTATGTGCTTAATGCTGTGTGTGTGTGTGTGTGTGTGTGTGTGTGTGTGTGTGTGTGTTTTCTGGGGATCATGCCCAGGGCCTTGTACATGTTAGCCAACCTCTCTACCACTGAGCTATACCCTAGCCCACCACAGTTTTTTAAAGTATACAATTCAATGCCACTTGTATTTATTCTAACACTAGAGGGAGCTTTCCCACCTGGACTAATTTGGGTAAAAACAAAATACAAAAAAGTATCTCATAACACTGAAAAAATGCCACTGTTTATAGAATATTATTACCACCTCTCACATTTTAGGTTCATAAAGTTAGCCACCGGCAAGTAAATTCCTAGAGTTTTAACTGGTTAGACAAGTTTAGCAATAAAGTTAATGTTAATAAAGTTAGATTAAAAAATTATAGCAAACTCGGAATTTGACATTTGATCTATTGGATGATTTTGAATAGGACATAATAAACATAAAAAATATGTCTTAGGCAGGTGTGGTGGTTCACACCTGTAATTCCAATACTTGGGAGGCTGAGACAGGAGGATCGAAGGTTTGAGGACAGCCTCAGCAAGTAGTCAGATTCTCAGCAACCTAGCAAGACACTGTTTCAAAATAATAAATAAAAAGGGCTGGGGGTGTAGCTTGGAGGTAGAATGCTCCTGGGTTCCACCCTCAGTACAAGAAAAAAAAGGTCTTGGTGCTTTATCAGGGTATATGAAAGTATAAAGCCATCTAAACAAAAATGCTAAAACTGGACAGTTATTAAGTAGTTTGGACTCATGAAAGGTCTGAACTCACGAGGAGAGGAACTTCTGAGCATGGCTTGGTTGTGCAATGGAACGGGCCTTGGGAAAGAGGCAATGGAGAAAAGGCTAAGCCCAGAGGGGGCTGGACCACACACGCTCTCACTGAGATCAGTCGATAAAGCTGTAATATTATCAGGAAACACAAATGCCACACGTTTCTCAGAAACCTATTTTTGTCCTGGCCTTCCATATTACTTCAGATATTTATACCAGCACAACAGATTTTTCACGTTGCAAATGAAAGTAATCCGACATTTCTTGAACATTGATTCCGAGACTTCGGTTACATGTAAACATTATCATTAATCACTACAGGTGCAGACATCTCCCTTTTCAGAGAAGAGAACACCTCACCGCATCCCACCCAAGGATGAAAAAGAAGACACACAATGGCCTCTCTCCAAAACGAGGCTGGGAGGAAGGGCAACTGCCAGTCACCAGAGGCCTGGTCTCTGACGGGACTGGTGCTTTGCGCGCGTGAAGGAAGAGCGCCGTACTCTATGGAGTCACTGCTCATCCTGGAGCTCTATACAGCCCTGTCTCCAACCCTCCGAGTGGAACTAAATTCCTGGGAACAAGAGTCATGACAGAGCATGCCTGATACAGCTGCTCCAGTGAATGGAAAATGAATACTCTGACCTCTTGATACTCTGACCTCTTGCAGCAAGACTGCCTTTTTGGCCCTCATGCCTGCTTCCCGTATGGGACTATAGTGAACATCACCTAGGAAAGGTTCTGATCAGAAAAGACAGCTGGGAGCTGGCATTGCTGTTGATGGGTATCCTTCTTTGTTCACTACATATCAAAGCGCCCCTTCCCTAACCTTCTCTTGTGCCATCTGGCCAAATGACACCAAGACAAAGCGTATTATGATTCAGTGACTCAAGCAACATGATTTTCCTGTCATCTTTTTTTGTTTGCCTTTTGTACGGGGGATTGAACCCTGGGAGCACTGTGCCTCTGAGCTACACCCTCAGCCCTTTTTTATTTTTTGTTTTAAAAAAGGGTCTCACTAAACTGCTCAGGCTGGCCTCAAACCTGTGATCCTCCTGTTTCAGCATCCCAAGTATTGGGATTACAGGTATGCCCCACCATACCCAGCTCCTGTCACCTTTATTGCAGAAAACAATAAAAAGCTTGACACTTTAGGGTCTTGGGAGGAAAAAAAATACTCCTATGCACCTCATAGATACCTGCACTGAAAGCAGATTAATGAATATACTACATAGAGCCACAAGCATAACCCTCCACCATTGAGTTTTCTGAAATGTCACCATATTGCAAGAAAGCCACCGGAAGAGGCTTCAGGATTAGCCTCTGCCCAGCTCATACCCGGCCTCTGTATGCATACCCTTTGCACAGAGACCTCCTCTTCCCTCAACAGAACTTAATCCCATGACACCATCACCTTTCAATTAATTGCTCTTTCATGATCTGTCAAGATTTCAAGGAAGCTGTAGTAACTCAGCATACTAAAGCCCCCACAAAAAGGTATCTCTTATCAAATTTTATGTACATCAGGCCAGGCGTGGTGGCGCACGCTTGTAATCCCAGTACTTTGGGAGGCGGAGACCGGAGGATCCGGGTTTGCGGCCAGCCTCGGCGCGCACTCTCTCTCTCTCCTCTCTCTCCTCCCTCCCTCTCTCTCTCTCTCTCTCTCTCTCTCTCTCTCTCTCTCTCTACCTAGTGAGGCCC
>PVJS01036964.1:0-20174 GCA_004027185.1 Glis glis | reverse complement strand
CCCGGATCCTCCGGTCTCCGCCTCCCAAAGTACTGGGATTACAAGAGTGCGCCACCACGCCCGGCTATCATTTCTTCTTAATGAGAAGGCTAATCCTTCCATTTGTGCCTGACCCCACCCTTTCTTACTTACCAGAGACCATTGTTCCAGCCATCTCCTTTGTCTCTCTTGCTTCATCAATTTTTCACTTCCTTAGAACATGATGATCTTTAATATTGATGCAGATATACTATTGTAGACATCAGATTATACTCTTCTATGTGCTATGTTAAAGCAACGTAAACCGAAGTTTTCTGCAGTCTCTACCATTTTGCCAGTTACCACCCTATTTTGTGCTTTCCTTTGACAACAGTTAGACCCAGTTGCCTCTATCCACTGCCTTGTTGAAATCTCCATTCTAAAAGTTAATAACATCTTAAATTTAACATGTCCGATGTAGGACATCTGATCTTCAACTGTGCCATACTTCATCTTCATTTATCCCTGTCTCAGTCGATGGCAACACCACTCTTTTAATTGCTCAGGGCCAAATTCTTCATTACCCCCCCAATACCATATATTCATTTGGTCAGAAAATTCCATTAGCCTGACATTTAACTTACAGTATATATTTTATATTCTTCATGTTCACTATTATGAGCCACTTATTGTCTCTCCCTCACTAACTGGTTTCCCTGCTCCCATTCTTGTTCCTTACCATTTGTTTCAACAAAGCAATTGGAATGACCATTGGAAAGCCTAAGTCAGATCACATTACTCCTTGGTTCAGGCCCTTAATGTAAACCCAAAGTACTAACAATGGCATACAAAATCCTGAACAAACTGAGTGCCCCTCAATCTCTGACTTCATTTCTTACTACTCTTCCCCTGCTGCTCATACAGGCTGGCAGGTTCCGCCTCAGGGCCTTTGCTCTTCCCCTGCATGGCTAGCCCTTCACTTGCTGTAAGTCTACTCAAACATTCCCTTCTCAATGAGGTACACACAGGCCACCCTATTTAAAACCATATGACATCTTCACCCTGATATTCCCACCTGGCTATCTGTTTGCATAATGCTTGTCACATAATACAGTATATTATTTTTCTATTTTAAAAATGTTTATTCTCCATTTTGTGTCTGTCTACACTACAATGTAAGCTCTATGAAGTCTGGTATTTTTGACTGTTTTGTTTATAAGCAGTTAGTGCTGGCTCATAATAGGCGTTCAGCAACTACTTATCAATGAATTAATCTGGAATGGAGACATGCATTCAGTATTGTCTATTAAATTCATTGATAAAATTGCTCTACTATGTGAAATATAAATTATAATTTAGTAAATTTATTAGATATAAAAGATATATTTATATCTGTTGCTACCCCTGTTGTAAGCTTTTGCTGAAATGGTTGTATTTTAAGAGTTTGCTATAGAAAAATCCTTGTTTTAGCCTATATTATATTTGAAAGTACCATTCTTTTGAGAACTAAAACTTAGAATCAGTTTTTTTTCTTTTACCAAGAGAAGTTTGAGACAGTGGCATTAGCTTCATGTCCTGGAATCTGGCGTTGAGGACTCCCTGGAATTCTCCATCTGCTGTAGATGTAGCTGACAGCTAAGAATAGTGCAGAATGTAAACCTCTATAGAGCCAACTGTGAAAGGAATTTTTAGAAGCAGAGTGAGACTGTATGGCATTGTCAGAAAGTCTTGGAAATGACACTTGTTAATTTTTAAGTAGTACATATTCTTAATGATACACTTTACCATTCTAAATTCCAATGAGAAAGCTTGTAGGACCCTTCCCTCCCCCCAGGAGTGGTTTCATTCATTCTCTCTATTCATTTCTGTCTTGGTTAACTTTATTAGGAGAGAACATGGGACAAGGGCTGTGTCTGACAAAGGACAGGCGTTTATTGCCCCATTTTATAGTACTTTGAGGGCTCCCCAGAAAACCTTTTGGTAGTTTTTTTCAGCATTAGGATATACAATCTGCTTTCTTCACTCTAGACCTGGGATCTTCATTTTTTGTTTGCAGCCTTCCAGGCAGGTGGAATTTAGCCTGGTAGAGTTTGGGAAATGAAGTAGTGCTGGCTTTGCTTTGCTTCTATCTGACTTCCCAGCAGTCTTATTTCTCTTTTTGGCATCTTGATCCTGGTCTCTGGGTTGCTCCTGGGGAATCCTGGAGAACCTCTGGCCTCCTTAGGAAGCCCACTATGCCCTGGACCTAACACTTTTTCTACTTCACTGAAACCTGTTCTACTGGCTGATGGCTAGAGGGAAAAAGTCCACATTTTTTTTCTTGTAAATTAAGGAAATAGGTTTAGGTGATATCCCTTCCTGTTCTAAAATTTTATGATTCCCCATCTTTTCTGGGCAAAATGAAAACTACTGTTTATAAACTTTCCGGAGGAAAACGGCACCATTTCCACCATGTTTGTAGAATTTGCCGTTTTGTTTTGTTGGTTTTTCTCTCTCTCTTTCTTTCCCTCCCTCTCTTTCTCTCTCTTCCCACAGGACTAGAATTTGAACAGAAAATACTGTTCTGTCTGCAGCACATTTCACTTAAGGTGCTTCTGTCTCAGATGCTGTCACCATGTATGGATTTCAAGTCCCTAGTTAGGGCTGGTGCATTTCCCAGTCACAATAAAGACATGGCCTTATAGTCAGCTCTGCTATGTACTTCTCCGCTTTGGGGCACAGCGTGGGCCATTGGATCCTTAATAGGATCACTTATTAAAAGGTGTAATATTATTTCATATGGCTTGATAGACTCAGTTCTTGCACGCAGCTCCATGTGAGAACACGCTTTGGACCAGAAGGAAATAAATGAGTGTTATTGTCCATCCCAAAACCTGCAGGCCTCTACCAGGATTAATTGTTGGCAAAATTTCCCTATGATCCTTGACTATAAAGCACCCCAGGGAGCAAAAAATTACAGTCATTACCCTGATGGAAAGCCAAGCTAATTTTGCCTGGATCTGACCCTCTGGTTCCAGAGAGTCTAGCTATTCCAATCCTGTTACTTAGATGACGCACCACAGTGTCAATTGTGGGGAGGATGATTAGCTACTCATCAGGTGCTGCCCCCCAGCATTTCCTTTGCTGCTCATACATATTTCCTGAAACTTAAAACACCTTCTGAAATGTGGGGCCTTCCATCCTTTGTCAGTTATCCCTGCTGGTCAGTTGGTGTAGTAGCCAGTGTGGGAGTACAACCGACTTCAGACATGTGAATCCTACCCTTAGTCTTGTGGAGCCACAGAAGGAGATGAGAGAGTGACAGGTGCCTGACCACAGAGCCAGGCAGGACAATGCTCATAGCCAGGGTTAAGGGAAGGGAGGCAGACCACTTACAGAGAGGACTCAGTAAGTTTCAGGTTATTTTCCAGAATGTTCTTTGTTCCCACATAACTGACTGACACCCACAATCTCACTTGATTATAGCATAGCTTTCTTGGTTACCAAGGCAGCTTTATTACCAAAACCTGGTGAAATATCATTAAAAAACAGAGTCATGATACAGAAAAATAGAGTCACTACAGAGCCTCAATGAAGGAAAATAAATTCTTGAAAGAGAAGTGATGGTTTGGTTCAAGGTTTCTTAGCACTATTTAATATCTTTGGGATGCAGAATGGATTGGGGGAGACAGAGGGGAAAGGATTTGAAGTACTTTTTTTAGTTAAATCTTAGTTTTAGTGCATGAGTAAAAGTGGGGAAATGAGATGGTTTTGGCTGTATCTAGTTCAGTGGCAGCTGTCAAAGGGCCTGGCGTTTTCTGAGGATAAAGAGTAAGAGACAACAGCTTCCAGGACCCCCTCCCCCCAGGGTAATCCTCAGGAACTAGCCTTTGGGGGGGTCGCTAAGGCTACTATGAGATGGTAACTTAAAAAAGAAAGAAAAAGGAAACAGGCCCATTTCAAAGACAGCATGAGAAAGACAGAACCCTGGTCTGCAAGCTCACCCATCAGGATTTCTCCGAGGAAACTGGTCCCATCCTAGTCCCCTTCCTGGTTCTTAATGGCAGAGGTACTTGGCAAGAAAGAATCCTCTCTTCTAGGATTTCACTGATGTAGGCTAACATGCCCAACTTGGGTGAAGTCTGGAAGACAGGACCAGAAAAGGGCTTTGCGTGTTAAATTAATAGCATAGAAAACATGTGCAGTGTTTTAATCACACCTTAGCTTTTAGAAAGTGCACCTGCCCCTTATTCTGCAACCCCGGGACTTTTTCTTAGAACAGCCATTTCTCCTTTTCTTCCTCTTTACTAGACTTGCCTTGCTCTGACTTGCTCACTCTATTATAAAAAGCCTATTTTTAACACACACAGCTCAGTGTGGATTGGAAACCCTGACTCATCCATTCTCACTTTTAATAACTACCTAGCATGAATATTTGCCTTTTTGACAGCATTCAGACTTTGCTATGAGAAAGGGAAGGAGACCAAATTGTAGTTCCAAGGCACTGTAGTAGGAGCTAGACATAATTTCAAAGCAATAATGTGCTTAGTCCATACCTCTGAGAAGTTTTCTGCCACTTGGTAGGCATTCCCAAATGTGAAATAATAGCAATAATTACATTTAGTGAGAACTTGCTAGGCACCAGACCGTATAAATGCTTTACATATATCAATATGCTTAATTCGCAGAACCACTGGGTGGGACAGGTTCTATGAGTGTACCACGAGGGAAGGGTGAAATGGACCAGGATTTGCATTCAGCAGTTAGCAAGGGGAGAGAATTGATTCTGGAGAGTGTGTGGAAGGTGAGGTGTTCTGGGAACACTGGCTAAGCCTGTGGGAATTAAAGGGAAACAAACTTGAAACCCAAGTGTGGGGAAGCTCTGTGGCCGTGGCTGTGTTGTGTCACCTTAGCCGTAGACAGCTGTCTCCTGATAGTGCAGGGACTCTGTGACAGTGAACAAAGCGATGGTGCTGGTGGACTGAGAGGCCCTTCTGCGCTCTTTCTCTCTCTCTCTCTCTCTCTCTCTCTCTCTCTCTCTCTCTCTCTTCTCCTAGCACTTGGAAGAATGACAGAGCCCTGAATTGAATTGTGAAAGCCCCTGGAATTGTTAGACAATTCCGTGTTAGGATGGGGTGCTATGTTTAAGAGAGGAAAGCTAGACTTCCTGCTAAGGCAGCTGTAGTTTCCAGCAACTAATTTGAAAGATAAAAGAAAGATGACTATATAATACTGGAAGTCTGTAAAGAGTTTTACCTCTACAAATGTACATTTTTGTGGGTCACTGGCTGGTCCAGAAACCTCCAAGGACGTTCCACTGCATTTAGTATCAGGCCCAAATCCCTCGCAGCAGTCTCCTTGGTAGCTCACCTCTACTTGTTCTTTAGAGGTTCAATATGGATCCTTTGTTGGATCCAAGCAATTTCATTTGTTTCCTAAATATGCCGTGCTTCCTGACTTGAAGCTTTGCTTATGATTTATTCTATGGCTCTTGAGAGGACTAAACTTTCCCCTCCCACTCTCCAAATTATACCCCTTCTTCACTGAAACCTCCTTCCCTCCATGAAACATTTCTTTAGCCAAAATGAATCTCCTCCTCTGAATTCCTGTAGCATTTCCTGTCTACATTGTTCCTTTGTTTCTATAATAATAGAGTGCTAGTCATCAAAAACTTACTCTTTTTATTTATACCTTTTCTCTTCAACAAAGTTTTAAATTCTGAGAAGGTACGATTACAGGACATAGCATTTCTTTTATATCCACCACAAGGCAACTGTGACCAAAGAAAGGAAAGTCACACATTGAATTGGTCCTAGCCGGGTGTGGTGGCGCATGCCTGTAATCCCAGTACTTGGGAGGCTGAGATGGGAGGATCCTAGGTTTGCAGTCAGCCTCAGCAACTTAGCAAGGCCCTCCTCAATGTAGTGAGACCCTGTTTCAAAATAAAAAATAAAATAGGGCCAGGCGTGGTGGCGCAAGCTTGTAATCCCAGTACTTTGGGAGGTGGAGACCGGAGGATCCGGGTTCGCGGCCAGCCTCAGCTCTCTCTCTCTCTCTCTCTCTCTCTCTCTCTCTCCCTGTCTTTCTCTCTCTCTCTCTCTACCTAGTGAGGCCCTCCGCAACTTTGTGAGAACTGGTTTCAAAATAAAGAATAAAAAAAAATAGGGCTGGGGGTGTAGCGCGGAGGTAGAACGCCCCTGGGTTCAATCCCTGGTACCGCAAAAAAAAAAAAAAATAGGGCTGGGGGTGTAGCTCGGAGGTAGAGTGCCCCTGGGTTCAGTCCCCAGTGTGTGTGTGTGAGGGGAGAATTGGTCCTGAATTTCAATTCTGGTTCTGCCATTTCCTCATGGTGACCTTAGGTAACTTTTTTTTATATTTGACTTTACTTTATAAAAATACACAACTTAAATACATATGGCACTTTGTATACAAGGCATGAACAACTGGTAGATTTAACATTTTTAGTTATCTCAACAGAAAGCAAATATGTAAATTACCTTCTAAGAGCAAAGGGTTTATTGATAGACTCCGCATTCATAGTCAGAGGGGGAGGATGCCCGGGAGCAGTCAATGTGGGAAGCTAACCTCAACCATCCAACTTTCCGCAGAAACCACCTCACCTCTTAGGTAACTTTTTAAAGCCCTAGCTTATTCAACCATCATATGGAATTAATAATAACTAGCTCACAGGGTTAATGAAAGAATTAAACCTGATAAGGTATGTGAGAGTAAATGTATAAGCACCACACATATGTGCATTGTTCATAAAGTCTTTTTTGAATGAGCGACTGTCACCACAACCATACTTTGCTAACCACAGGAATTTATGCCATTTCAGTTTTTGTATTAAGGAATCCCTGAATGTCCTAGAATACTTAGACTTCATTTTCATTTTCTCTGTTACAACCATGACCTTCCTTCTAAATATCATTTGCTTTCCAATGCAGCCTGGACTCTGTTGTTAGTCAGATCATTGATGTCCCTTCCTCTACTGGCTCTTCCACCTCACTGTAACTGTTATCTATTGCTGTGTAACAAATAACCCCCAAACTTAGTGGCTTACTATAATAATAAACACTTATTATGTCTCATGGTTTTGTGAGTCAAGAATTTAGGGGCCTCTCAGGATACTGCATTCACATGTCTGCTGGGGCTGCCATTATCTGGAGTCTCCTTTATAAGGTGACCCACTCATGTAGCTCTTGGCTAGAGTTCTCAGCTCCTCTTGCCATGGGGTCTCTCCAGGATTGAGCTTCCCATGGTATCATAGCTGAAGTGACCTAGAGTAAGTAAACTGAGAGACAAGACACAGCTCAAATGCTTCTTATGCCCTAGCTTTGGAAGTCACACACTGTCACTTCTGCCACATTGTTCCGATCACACAGAGGCAGCCTCAATTCATCCTAGAGGGGACTGTACAAAGCAGGGGTTTGTGGAGGTGAGGATTATTGGAGTTTTGAGACTGATTAAGAACACTTAACCTCTGGTCTCCAGTGATTCAGGTCCTTCTCACTTAAAAAAACAAACAACTGATCTGCTTCCTTAAGACCTCCAAGTCTCTTGTCATTGCAGTTTCAGCTCAACATCCAAGATTGCCTCCTCTAAGTCAGACCTGGGTGTAGTTCCTGGAATACTCTTCCTTTAGATCTGAACAGCTTGGAACCAAAGACACAAGCTGTCTGTCTCCCACACACCCAGCACTCAGAAGTTACGGGAAAGGTTTCGGATGATAGCGATCCATAGTGTTCAAAAGGAGAAAATGGGAGCTGCCGGCTTAAGCTTGGCACTTATGGCCAGTTCCTTGGCCAGGGCTCCATCCTACTGCTTGAGAATGATTTCTTATGGCTCTTCCCTCTGCCTGCTGCCCTCTGCTCTCTGGGCTCTTGGTTCTACCTTTCAACCTTCCTACCTTCCTACCTTTTCTTTTTCATTAGAAATGGTCAGAATTTGCAGCTGAGTAGTTTTCTAAACTTGCTTTTTGCCCAGAGTGGTTTTGGGATCCAAAGGCTTCTTATTTTGTACTATAAAGTCCCTCCCTTTGACTCCAAGAAGATAGAATTATTTAAAGAAATGTAATTTTTATTTTTAAATATTTATTTATTTGTTTGTTCATTGTGGCACTGGGGATTGAACCCAGAGGCACTATACCTGCAAGCTATACCCCCAGATCTTTTTTATTTTTTTGTTTTGAAACAAGGTTTTACTAGGTTGTTGAGAGTCTCACTAAGTTGCTGAGGCTGGTCTTGAACCCGCAATCCTGTCTCAACCTCCCAAGTATTGGGATAAAAGGGGTGTGCCACCATGAACTGGCTTATAGTCCACTCTATTAGACAGAAACCACACAAACATATCTTTTCAAGATGGGTCTTCCTATAAAACTACCGAGGAACATCACCTTTAAGGGTCTTAGAAAGCTTTTTTGTCTAAAGGAGTGAATTTACAAGATTTAGCTTTGAGACCTTACAGGCCCTTTTTCCAAATGAATGGTTCCTTTAGATACTGCCTTAGCTCTTCCTAAGGTTTTTTAACCAAAGATCTTACAGTTCTTCACTGGATTTAGTCTTTGCTCTGAAGTTGTATCTTAATTTGAGAATCTTGGAAGAACACACAATGAGAATCAGTTTCATTTTTTAACTCAACTCCTGGATTCTTTATATCTGGTGTTTTTATCTTCAGCTCATTTCTCATCTCACATTTTACTGTAAGTAGAAAAATGAAGCTGGGTGGCACCCAGCTTCTTTAGCACCTTGCCCGGACTTCTCCTTAGCTTGCTAGCTAGGTCTTACTTTCTACTTTGCCCATTCCTGCAAGCAGCAGTATTGCTATTTACTTTTAAGATCTGTTTTAGGTTCACAGCAAAATAGAATGGGGAAGTAGTTTGCATTTACCACTATGCCCCACACATGCAGAGCCCCCCATCATCTTCCTGTAGCAGAGTGGTGCATTTATATAGTGAGCCCCCTGGATGCCTCGTTATCAGCCAGAGTCCACAGTTTACAGCAGGCTCACTCTTGGTGGGTTTGGGCAAATAGATAATGACATGTATCCATTACTACAGTATCACACAGAGCATCTTCCACTGTCCATTCCCTGCCCTCTGCCTGCTCATCCCTTCTTCTCCTGTAATCCCTGGAAAACACTGATTTTTTTTCACCGTCTCTATAGTTTTGCCTTTTTGAGAGTGTTATAGAGTTGGAATCATACAGTATGTAGCCTTTTTAGGTTAATTCACATGGTAACATGCATTTTTGGGGGTACTGGGAATTGAATCCAGGGGCACTCTACCTACCAGCTACACTCCCAGCCCTTTTTATTTTTTATTGTGAAACAGGATCTTGCTAAGTTGCTGAGGCTGGCCTTGAACTTGAGATCCTCCTGTTATAGCCTCCCAGGTACTGGGATTACAGGTGTGTGCCACTGCACCCGGCTTCACTTTGTAATATACATTGGAGTTTCCTCCACGCCTTTTTGTGGCTTCAGAGCTCATTTCTTTCTAGCCTGAATAATACTCTACTGTCTGGATGTGCCACAGTTTAGTCATTGTTCACTCACTTTCTTTCAAATATTCATTGAAAACCTCCTTGAAGCATATCAGCACTTCACTAGCACTTTCTTTGACGTTCTCACTAATATTCTTTTCGAGCTCCCTCCAGTTCTGCCATGTAATCCCTAATCACTTCCTTTTGTCTTAAATTTCTGTTACAGTAGCATTCCCATTTCCAGGTTTCAAAATATCTGTACCAGTCAGGGTTCATTCAGAGAATAACACATCTACACACACACACACACACACACACACACACACAATTCCTTAGTATATAAAATCAATATACACATATATACTACACATGGATTTTTAAAAAGGGATTTGACTATGTAGTTGTAGAGCTGATTTCATAATTTATATAAAGTCCTTGTTTCTATATCTAGCAACTGAGCCCTAAGTTTGCAGGACAGGCAGTTGGGAAGGGAAGAAAACACAAACTGGTCCTGAAGACAGACTGGCACTGAATCAATTTCTTGCTGACTCTGAGCCGATAACTTGATTGATGGGCATGTTCTGCGAGAGAAGCTGGCAGCCTTTGTCACAGAGCTAAACATGCACTTGTCCCAGGACTTGGAAAAGCCAGAGCAGGTGGTCCAGCAGGAGGTGAAAACATGTGCTTGGCTGCTCTTCATGCTAACCAGGTGAGCAGCAGGTCAGCAACAGGACTCATCAGCTACAGGAGCAGGTGAGCTTTGCACTGACCTTCCTGGAGTCTCTTCTGCTCCAAACTCTCCTGGTCCCATGCAGGGAAGGGAATCCTGGGAAATTTTGCTAAATTGGCACATTGCAAATCTACTATACTTGTCTCTATCTTGTCTTTTCCCCTGTCCATAAATTCTTTATTTCTTCTTAACTGCATGGACTACAAGATGGGGTGCGACATTTTAAAATCCAATTCAATCAACTATCTAAATTCAGTCGAATCTTTGTTATTCTAGGACTTTCTGCCCACATGTCCAATTCCTTCTTAAGCTCTCATTGAATTCCTTACAGCAGTGGATTTAGACTCTTCTAGTCTTGTTAAATCCTTATTATTGCCTTATGCTACTCTTTCCTATTACCATTGACAATTACTGTAAAGAGATATAGGCTAGACCAGGGCTTCTAGAATGTTAGTGTGATTGAGACTCACTTGGAGCCTTACTAGGGCCAGATTGCTGGGTCCCACCCCAAGAGTTTCTCATACAGTAGATCTAGGTAAAACATGAAGAGATATCTTCCTAGCAGATTTACTTGTGATGCTAGACTGTAAGACCTTTAGTGGTGAGCTAGGGATGGGGGTGGGCATTGAACCAGGGTGAGCTGAACTTGTTATCATGGTAATGTTGTGGTTTTGGGGAGAGACCCTGTGCAAAGCAGCATTTTAAACATCTGGATGGAATCCCTTGGGCCTGGTTGCTATAGCAAGAATTACCTGTATGGGATTCCAGGACAATAAGACCGTGCACCATAGCTATTTTGATTTTGGGGAGGAAAAAAAGCTTGCTTGTATGAATGTGTATCTAGACCATTGATAAGATTCTGAAGACAAGAGGAAAAGAAGTTCAAATCTTGCTAACTCTGCTGTGCATGGTTTCAGGTTGTGGCAGCTGTCGTCAGCCCCCTGGCCTTGTACTGTGCTCGCACTATGTGGGTGTTTAGACACGTGGTGTTCTATAAGTGCTCCACATCTATGGAGAACTTTTCCTACTTCAAAAATATTATTTTCCTAATCTTTACCCAAGATTGAACAAGAATTTATACATAAGATAAATAAAAACAAATATTCTTATTTTATCTGAGTTTCTCATCCATATTTGAATCTCTTGCTTCTCTGACGTGTTAAGCAGATTCTGATGGAAGTTAGCAAGGGGAAGATTTTTGTAAGTAAATTTTTCTTTTTAATTGACATATAGTAGTTGTATATGGTTTTGGGATGTAGTGTGACATTTCAATACATGTATAGAGTGTGTGATGATCAGATCAGGGTAATTGGCAGATCGATCACTTCAGACATATCATTTGTTGTAGTTAGAACATTGAAAAATGTCTCTATTTTGAAAAATTCAATTCATTATTGCCAATTCCTATGGTGCTACAAAACATTAGAGGGTATTACTCCTAACTTCACTCTGTACTTGTTAACCATTCTCTTTCCATTCCTCCCTCCTGTGCATCAGTCCTAGTCTCTGGAAACCACTGCTCTGATCTCTACTTCTTTGATCAACCTTTCAGCTTCCACATGTAAGTGAGAACACGTGGGATTTGTCTTTCTGTGAAAAGGTGGTTTTTAACAAGAACAGAAACAAGTGTAATACTCTTAAGAATGGCTTAGTTTCCTGGTGAAAAATCTGCAAGATTTTGAGCCAATTGCTTAAATTGTCTTGTTTCAGTTTCTGGATTATAAAATAAAGAGGATAGATGAGATAATTCCATGAGCACCAAGTCTAAAGTATAATGACAGTTTTAATGGGAACAAGAGTTCACTAAATAACAGAATTGATATCATTATTCTGGGAAGTAATACAGAGCCATATTAAAATGAAAAAAGTTAAAAAGAAATGAAATGACCTTCTGTACCTTTAGAACCTCAATCAGAATCTCACAGGACTTAACAAGTCTGACGTGTTTTGAGAAAATCGAAATTTTTGAGGCAGGTGAGAGGGCTGGCTCTAAGGCTACACCTTGGCATACCAATCTCTTGCTTAATGTAATTTCCTCTCAAAGGCCAATGTCAACAATCAGACACACACAAATAAAACCATTGAGTCAAAGTTTCAATGCATAAATGACTGTGGCAGGGTAAGTTTTGATGGTGGAACTTGATAAAACATCTAGATTGCTTATTACCTTTATCAACTGAAAATTAATTATAGATAGCTCTGAACAAATATGACATGGAATCCCTTTGGAATTTGAAGGCATCCCTTTGGAATTTGGCTACAGCATTTGCTAATGATAAGTACCTGGAACAATTTTTAAAATGATTTCTCCAGTATAAAGACATTGAAAATTGAGATTGACTTTTTTGGAGTAAACCATATTATTTAGTGTTCCAGGGAATGATGATGAATTAAAAAATAGATATTTTTTTTCTTGAAGAGAAGTAAAGATTTGAAAGCAAAACTTAGATTAAAAATCCTCGCTTGGGGTTGTGATTAGCATTGAAAGGCTCCAATCACAAATAAATGATAAGGAAATGGAAACATTAATTACCCTGATTTTATCAGTACATATTGTATGCATGTATTGAAATATCACACTTACCTCATAAAAACATACAATTAATCAAAAATGAAAAAATATTTAAGATGAAAACGTTTACTCTGATCATTATACACTGTATCCATATATCAAATTATCATACTGTACCCCATAAATTTGCACAATTAAAATAATAATAAAACACATTCCTCCACCAACCCTCATCCTTGACAAACAAGGAGAGAGGAATTTATAGAACTGTAGTCTTTGCAGAACCAAGTTGTCTGAGTCAGGAGGCTATAACCCTAAAATTAGATTCTGCTAGAAGGAAAAAGTATATACAGTTCTACCTAGTGCCTTGGTTAGTTATTGAAGTACAGTCCTGACATGATTGGCTATATAGCTTTTGGGGCCCAGTACAGAATGAAAATGAGGAGTCCCTTGTTCAAAACCATTGATTTCAAGAGAGAAACAAGAGTATTACACAAAGAATGGGCCCTGTGTGGATGTGCACAGGGTGCATGTCTTGAAGTTGCCCCTGGGTCCCGAACTCAGAGAAGGAATGATCTCTTCCAAGGTTTTACACTGGAGAATACATTGGAGATGGCTTGCTTTAAAGACTGATAGTTTGTACTCACTAAAAGGGTCATGGAGCAAAGGGTAAAGTTCATGTTGATTTTTTGTGTGCGTGTGTGGTACCGGGGACTGAACCCAGGTCATTCTATCTCTGAGCTACACCTCCAGCCCTATTTTTTATTGTTTTGAAACAGGGTCTCACTAAGTTGCGGAGGGCCTCACTAAGTAGCTGAGTCTGGCTGCGAACCTGCGATCCTCCTGTCTCAGCCTCCCAGGTACTGCTTTTATATTTGAAAGGCATGATGCTTTAAAGGAGGACAAGTAAGTAAATAATTTACATATGTAGGATTATTAATATGCTTGGTAGAGATATTCTTTGTCTGAAATTAGTTTCTTTTTATGAACTAGTTACACTGACTCAAAACAGCCCCCAAACAAAGACTGCTTTAAACCTGGTAATTTTGCCTGTGAATAACACAGGGCTATTCACAGATGGTGTTAGCTGCAGATAATTGGCCTGGGACCCTTCAGTCACCAGTAGTTGCTGACATTTCTAGAGGAGCTTTTAACTAGAATAGTTTAAAACATTCTAACAAACTCTTAGTGCTACAATCTAATTTTATAGTTGTCGTGGTTTAAGAATGATTGCAATCTGTGGTCTGTATTATATTTTAAGAAGCCCCTGGAAAGCCATTTGACAGTTTCTCATAAAGTTAAACACACACTTTAACCCATATGACCCAGCTAATCACACTCCTAGGTATTTGCCAAATGAATTGAAAACTTAAATTCATACCAAAAACCACATGTGGATATTTACAGCTGCTTTATTAAGAATCACTAAAACAGAAAGCAACAAAGTTGTCTTTCAGCAGGGGAATGGATAAGTAAGCTGTGGTATATACATTCCATGGAATACTACTCATCACTAAAAAGAATAAGCAATTGATTCACATAACAACATGACAATTTTGTTTTATATTGAGGATTGAACTCAGGGGCATTCTACCTCCAAGCTATGTCCCCAGCCCTTTTTATTTTTTTTAAATTTTGAAACAGGGTCTTGCTAAGTTGGTGAGGGTCTTGCTGAATTTCTGAGGCTGGCCTCAAACCTGTAATCCTCCTGTCTCAGACTTCCAAGTACTGGGATTATGGGCATGCACCACTGTGCCAAGTGCACATGATGAATTTTAAACACATTGTACTAAGTTAAAAGAGCCAGATCCCAAAGCTTACATATCATATCATTTCATTCTTAGGACATTCTGTGACATCTGTAAGAGGAAAAATTACCGAGACAGAAAACAGGTTAGTGATTGCCAAAGGTTGATGGAGTAGGAGAATGGTTGACTGCAAGAAGGACAAACATGAAATATTTAGGGTGATTGAATTAGTCTGCATGGGACTGGAGATGGATTGCACAACATATAAAGTAAACGGTGAATATACAGTGAATGTATGCAAACTATAAAAAAATCATCCAGGTTGTCATAGGTCCCAGGATGGAATGCAGACTGTGGCCAATGTTTCTAACAATTGTACAAATGCACAAGATAACTACACTAAAGAGTATGAGGGGAAAAGGGCTGACGTAAGTAAAGTAGGAAGTTAGTGTTTGGACTGGAGACTGTAAAGATGAAGAGTACATATAACACTGTATTCTAGTGGGTAAATTTGTTTCCCATGGGGTGTATGTGTTAACAATTCTGAAATAGATTTACATTTACACTGGCATTGAATAAACAACGAAGTGAATGGTGGGTGCTGATGGAGTGAGATGTTTCAGCTGAGCAAGATGCCAAGCCTAGAAGAAACACCGTGGTATTGGGAGTTGAGGACAGTAGGATGCATGCATAATAAATGCACAAGTGGATTAATACAACAAAGAACTTTAGACATCTGTGCGTACATAGATGAATATACATACATTGCCTAGCTCTGTCTACTGAGAAAAATCTAGAAGCAGTGATGCACTGGGAGAGACGATTACTCCAGTGCACTGATCGTGTTTTCGAAATATAATTTCCAAATAGAGGAAGCCAGAGGAGGTCTTTGGGGAAATGGTTGTAGGACTGGGTGAGGAAATAAGATGAGACTAGAGTACCTTTTATCTCTGAAAAAGTAAGGATGAGCTAAAAAAACTTTAAGAATGGAGGTATTGCAATAAGACACAGGAGTTGAACTAAAGGAATGCCCAATGCCCAAGGCTGGAATAATTTGGGCAATAAAATAAATTATGTAATATAAAATTATAATATAAAATACTATAACTATATATATATTCATACTGAAGTATATAAATGATTGAATAAAAAGTAAATGGGGGGCGGGGAGAGACAAATCTTCCTGGCAGGAGAATTTCAAATAGTTTATATGGATACTTCCTCCTCCTCTGTGAGTATGGTCGGACTTACTGATTCACTTCTGAAGAGTAGCATTGGGGATGAAAAAAGCAGTAGTTTTATAGAGGAGAAACTTGGCAAGCACTACCCTGGCTATGTGACCAAGGCTAATATCAGTGTATTAGTCAGTATTTTCACTGCTATAATCCAAAGACCTGACCATGTAACTTAGAGGAAGGAATATTTATTTGCTCATGGTTCTGGGGTTCAGTCCATGTGAGGCCAGCCTCTGGATCTCAGGGCAAGGCAGTGGCAGGAAGAGAGAGGGAGAGCACAAGGCTGTGCTCTTCACATCATGGAGGTTGGAAGCAAGAGAGAGCAAGAGGAAAAGGAACCATATATAATCCCCAAGGTCACAACTCCAGAGACCCACCTTCTCCAGCCATACCCTACTAGCCACCATCCAGATAAGTTCATTAAAATGGATTTATCCACTGCTGAGATTACAACGAAGCCCCACTTCCAACATTGTCACCTCGTTTTCATGAGGGCTAGGGGGCACCCCAAATCCAAACCATTACAATCAGTGAAGTCATAAGCATGTCATGTCCCCAAGGTGATGAGGACAGTTGTCCTCTGTGGTGCTCTTTTCCCAAACTCATAACCCCTCCTCTGTGGTGCTTTTTCCCCAAACTCATAACCCCAGTGGACTCATGAGGAAAACATCAGACAAAACCAATTCTGGAAATGCTCTACAATGCAATCAGTACTCCTCTAAAACCCTTGAGATCATGAAAAACAAGGAAAGACTGAGAAACTGTCATAGACCAGGGGACACTGAGGTGACGTGATAACTAAGCACAATGTAATGCCTTGGATTGGGCACCGGAATAGAATAGGAACACTCATGGAAACATTAATTAAAATTCAAAAAAGGCCCGGCACTTACTTCACAGCAACATACCAGCGTTGGATTCCCAGGAATGTAAGATGATAAGGTTGGGAGAAACTGAAACTGGGTAAAGGGTGGAGGAGAACTCCCTGTACTACCATCATGACTTTCAGTAAGCCCCAAACTATTAGAAGATAAAAAGTTTGTTTAAAAAATAGCTCTGACATTAAACTCTCCATTAGTTAGCTAATTAATTCAAATAGTGATATCTAGTCACTGTTTATTTAATAATGATAAACAAGTCAGAACCCTGTCTTCCTGGAGCTTAGTTTTCTGGTGGATAGACATAGTGAGGGGCTAGAACTGTGTAGAGCACTTGTGGTCAAAAATGGTTTGATAAATGCTTTGAGAAAGCGTCAGAGGGTTAAAGCATGTTGTTTTCTCCTATATTGAAGTTAATAAATATGGCATGTTAACTAGATCTTTTTTTTTTTTTTTGCGGTACCGGGGATTGAACGCAGGGGCATTCTACCTCCGTGCTACACCCCTGGCCCTATTTTTATACTTTATTTTGAAACCAGGTCTCACAAAGTTGCGGAGGGCCTCACTAAGTAGAGAGAGAGAGAGAGAGAGAGAGAGAGAGAGAGAGAGAGCTGAGGCTGGCCGCAATCCCGATCCTCCAGTCTCCGCCTCCCAAAGTACTGGGATTACAAGCGTGCGCCACCACGCCCAGCTGCATGTTAACTGGATCTTGAAACATGAAAAAACATCTGTATATGAAAAATACTTCTGTTGAACATTTTCATATTAGATAATCCCTGTTGGCTAGGTATTTTTTTATTAAAGAACTCAGACTATTCTTTAGTTTATTATTCTTTGTTCACCAAGGAATTACTCCCTCAAAGTGGAGAGGGTTTTATCTTTTTCATGTAAAAAGTGAAGTGTTATAGTACAGAGTTCCTAACGTCTTTCAATTTGAAAAGTCAATGAGCTTTGTCAAATATGTGGCATTTTATTGTTTTGTTTACTAAACCAGCACAGAAGGTTTACTCATTGATCACATAAAAATAAACATTGTATTTTACTTTTATCATCAAGGTTCCTGTTTCTTCAGTTTAATTTAAGTAGAAAAGTGTATCTCAAAGAAGGAGGATGTTCCCATAGGGAAAAATGAAAACAAAACAAAACAAAAAAAACATATTCCCTAAGTCAGGTGAGGCTTCTCCAAAGAATGCCTTCAAAAGAAGGCGGAGGTCTGAAATGCAACCTCTAAATCACAACTCTGTGGTTTCTAAGCCTAGTCAGTTTCCCTTATCTCTCAAGAACTTAGGAATGGGTATCTAAAAAGGGAGTACTTTTTGTGGATCTGTGATTTCTCACTGCAAAGAAATTCATCTCAGTGTGAAAGACCTTGTGGGGTTAAAAGTCAGGATTCATTTGGGAATGCTAGATGGTAGACATTCCTTGTCTCTCTTCTGCTGAAAAGTAATCTCACCAAGGATTTATGGTGTAAGGTTGGACATGAAGGCAGCTTCTTTGAGGAGCCCAAACTTGTATGTACTTCAAGTGGAGAAGTGGGAGGGATGAATAAGAAGTACCATGTGGATCCCAATGTCTGTTCCAATAGTTATAGAGAGAGTCCAGAGCTAGAGACTGGAATCTAAAGCAAGAATGAGATATCATTAGGCAGAAATTCCTAAGAATGCAGTGGGAAAGGAGTGGGGCAAAAAGCCCTCCTATTTCTTCAAAAGGAAAAGAGATAGTAGAAAAGGTATTCCTAATGGGGTAGGGGGAAAACCAAAACAAAAATGAAAAAGGACATCAAACCAAACCAAACCAAACCAAACCAAATTACTTTTAGTGAAAGCAAACCTATCTAATACCACTCTTTGTTTTTTTTTTTTGCGGTACCAGGGATTGAACGCAGGGGCATTCTACCTCCATGCTACACCCCCGGCCCTATTTTTTTATGCTTTATTTTTTTTGAAACCGGGTCTCACGAAGTTGCGGAGGGCCTCATTAGGTAGAAAGAGAGAGAGAAAGAGAGAGAGAGAAAGAGAAAGGAGAGAGGAGAGAGAGAGAGAGAGATCACTCGCGCGCGCATGTGTGCTGAGGTTGGCTGCGAACCCGGATCCTCCGGTCTCCGCCTCCCAAAGTACTGGGATTACAAGCGTGTGCCACCATACCCAGCCTAATACCACTCTTTTTAAAAACACATTTTTATTGGTGCATTGTAATCACTCTGTAATGAGGTACAGAGTGATAGGGATGTACACACACACAGCACTTGGCGAGCTTCCGCTTGGATCCCACCTCACCCCTTCCCCTTCCCCATAAATGATATTGAGATTGGCATTGATAATTTCATATATGTGTTTCCTTTATCTAATATCACTTTTTAAAAGTTACCTCTTTATTTGGATTGTCTCATTAGCCTATGAGTTTACCTACTGCAAACTACTTTCTGAATGATCTTCTTAACACACTTTAGTGACAATATAATCTTCATGATCAAAAAGTTTCAACAATGACTCATTGTCTTGGGAAGAAAATCCAAACATTTCAATTCTAGTTTTCAAGTCTTTAGATGATTTAGCCAGATCACAAGAGTGTACTGGACATTGTTTACATCATCTGTAAAATGACATCTATATGTAAGAATTTACAGATTATCTCAACAGCCTAGAGAAGACATATTTCTAAATATTTTTAAGTAGTTCAAAATAGTATTTTTCTATATTAATCAGTAATCTCTCATATTATCTGTCTATCTACCTATCATCTATCATCTATCAATCATTAATTTCCTAGTAGTGGTAGTTTGTGCTTAGTATGGATATAAAGATGGGATATGAATTGTTCCAGTTCCCAATGCTATATAGATTTATCTCTATAAATGATTTTGATTTTAGTTGCCTTGATTGAAATATGCTAAATAAATAAATCTAATCTACAAAAGAAAAAGTCATACTTTTACCATTTATTAAGCCCTAGATCAATCTTGGCAATATTAAGATATAAGAATGCTTTTGGGGGGGCTTACTATATGTTTTCAGAAGATTTAGTAAATAATTGGTCTAATTTAATCTCAGTCTTCAAAAGTCTCTTGAGAAAACTCCTGATAACCTCTGCTTCCAGTGTGATTAATTATAAAACGATTAATTTCTAATGAGGCTTTTGCTTCCTTACTCTGTTTACCAGTACAGTTTCAACATCCTTCTATTGATATGGAATGTGTAGAAACACCGGTTTCCCCCACCCCCCTTTTCTTCTTAATATGGATTCTGGAAGCCCTGGTAGAATAGTTAAGGAGATTTCTCAACAGTGGACAGGGGAAGTCTTTTATTCTCTTTCAGTTTTGATGGCACACAAATTAACTTGTTTCCTCTACTGAGCTGGGAATTCAGAAAAAGGAATCTGTTGAGAATGTGAACATTCCTGTCCTTCCCGACTCTTTTTTTTTATTTTTTGAGGTACCGGGGATTGAACGCAGAGGCGTTCTACCTCCACGCTACGCCCCCGGCCCTATTTTTTATACTTTATTTTGAAACCGGGTCTCACGAGGTTGCAGAGGGTCTCACTAAGGAGAGAGAGAGAGAGAGACAGAGCAAGAGCTGAGGCTGGCCACGAACCCGGATCCTCCGGTCTCTGCCTCCCAAAGTACTGGGGTTACAAGCGTGCGCCACCACACCCGGCT
>PVJS01036963.1:0-20174 GCA_004027185.1 Glis glis | reverse complement strand
TTCTACTGGCTTTGGGCTGCAACTGTTCCTGTTTTTCAAGATCCTTGAGGTGTGTCATTAGGTTATTTATATGAATGTATTCTGTTTTTCTTATGTGGGCACTCAGTGCTATAAATTTTCCTCTTAACACCGCTTTCAAGGTGTGCCACATATTTTGATATGTCGTGTCTCTATTTTTATTTAATTCCAGGAATTTTTTAATTTCTCCCCTTATTTCTTTCCTGATCCAGTCCTTGTTCAGGAGTGTATCGTTCAGTCTCCATGTACTTATGTGATTACTTTTTGTCTTCCTGTTGTTAATTTCCAGTTTCAATCCATTGTGATCTGAGAAGATGCAGGAAATTATATCACATCTTTTGAATTTGCTGATGCTTGCTTTGTGACCCAGTATGTGGTCTGTTTTGGAGAATGTTCTGTGAGCAGCTGAGAAAAATGTGTATTCAGGTGTTGTTGGTTGAAATAATCTGTATGTGTCGATTAGATCCATTTGGTCTATAGTTTTCTTTAGGTCTGAACAATCTTTATTCATCTTTTGTCCAGAGGAGCGATCTAGTGGTGTGAGTGGTGTGTTGAAGTCTTCCAATATTATTGTGTTTGGGTCTATTTGGGACCTGATATCCCGAAGACTTTGTTTTATGAATGTGGGTGCACTCACATTTGGGGCGCAAATGTTTACTATTTTTGTATCTTCTTGTTGGATTGTTCCTTTTATTAATAAGAAGTGACCCTCTTTGTCTCTTCTGATTTGTTTTAGCTTAAAGTCTGTTTTGTCTGATATAAGCGTTGCTACCCCTGCTTGTTTTCGATCTCCGTTTGAATGGTATATCTTTTTCCATCCTTTTACCTTTAGCGTATGAGTATCTTTGGCTAGAAGGTGAGTTTCATGTAGACAGCATATAGTTGGGTTATGCTTTTTGATCCACATTGCCCGTCTGTGCCTTTTAATTGGGGAGTTGAGTCCTTTGACATTCACTGTTATTATAGAGATATGATTTTTGTTTCCTATCATTTTTGAGTTTTATTTTCTATTTGCTGTGGTGACAAATCTCCTTGTTTAGTTGCTTACCTGGTGGAGTTCACCTCTCCTGTAGTTCTGAAGATTGCTTGTTTTTCCTTCTGTGTGGTTTATTTCTTTCAGGATTTTCTCTAATGTTGGCTTGGTCCTCAAGAATTCTTTAAATGTTTGTTTATCATGGAACATTTTCATTTCTCCATCAATTTAAAATGATAGCTTTGCTGGATATTTCAGTCTTGGTTGGAAGTTGTTTTCTTCCAGGGTCCGGAGTACTTCGTACCAATCCCTCATGGCATTCCTGACTTGAGTTGAGAAGTCTGGGGTGATTTTTATTGTTTTGCCCCTGTATGTCACCTGTTCTTTTGTTCTTACTGCTTTTAGGATTCTTTCTTTGGCCTCTATGTTAGTCATTTTAATTATTATGTGGCGAGGGGAGGTCCTTCTTTAGTCCTGTCTTAACGGCGTTCTATATGTCTCCTGTATGTGTATGTCCAAATCTTTCTCTATGTTTGGAATATTCTCTGAAATTATTTCTTTGAAGAGGTTTCTTATACTCTTGGTCTGTGCTTCTAAACCTTCTTCAATGCCTTTTATCCTTAGATTAGGACGCCTTGAATTGTCTTGTATTTCTTGAATGGCCAGGGTGTGTTGTTATAATATCTTCTGTACATCATTGACTGTCTTCTCAGTTTTGAATGAGCTGTCTTCCAGGAGTGATACCCTATTTTCCATGTGGTCGAGCCTACTAGTGTCAGTTTCTATTGCAGTCTTTAATTCGTTTATTGATTCCTTCATTTCGTTCAGAATTCCTTTCTGACTCTTCCTTAGAGCCAACTTCCTCCTTCATCTCCTCTATGCTTATTTTGAGGCCTTTCATCATTCTGAAGATCAAAATTCGGAATTTTCCGTCTTGCATTTCCTGCAGGTCAGAGTCAGTGATCTCACTTGTTGATGCATTGTGGATGTTTCTTGTTTCCTCACTGTTCTTCATTCTTGCATTTTTGGTGTTTTCCATTTTGTGTTTCTGTTGCCTCCGCATCATTTTCCTTTCTGTGTATGAGACCTCTTGATGGCTCCTGTAGTCCCAGTTGGGTCAGTATGCTGCAGGCTGTGGATCCCTCTTGTCCGGTTGGCTGGGTCGTGGTATTGTTTGTGGAGGGGTACGCAGGGTCCGGAGCTCAGGTTTTGTCACGTGAAGAGCACTTCGAGGCGCGGTGTTGGGTGCGGGTACTGAGGGATGGGTGATGGTGCCGGAAGGTGCCCTGTTTCCGAGGCGCAGGTGCTGGGGGTCGCCCAGGCCCCTAGGGATGCACACGTGTTCCGGGTCTCGGGCAGTGTCGCTGGAGGGTGCCCGGTCTCTGATGCACTGTGCTGAGGATTTCAAATGGGCCCTTGGGGGGTGCGGGCTCCAGGTATCGAGTAGAGGTGCCTAAGGGTGCACAGGTTCTGTGGCGTGGCACAGAGGATCGCGCGTGGGTTCCAGGGGAGAGCGTGTGCTCCTAGATCTCAGGTGTCAGCGCCAGGGCGTGTCCTGACTCAGTGACAACCCGGAGAGTTGCGCGGGTCTTGGGTGGCAGCGCCGGAGGGTATCCAGGCTCTGAAGTATAGCACAGAGGCTCCTGGCGCAGGGGCTGCCGAGGTGGCGCAGAGGCTGTCAGAGTGACGCTGAGGCCTGGCGCAGAGGCTGCCGAGGTGAGGCCAAGGCTTGGGGCGGGCGCAAAGGCCGCCAAGGTGATGCTGAGGCTGCCGAGGTGGCGCAGAGGCTGCCGGGGTGGCGCGGAGGCCTGGGGCGGATGCAGAGCCCGCCGAGGTGACAAGGTGTGGGGGGATCCGAGGTCCGGGGCAGGCGCAGAGGCTGTCAAGGTGACAGGCTGGGACGCCGGGGTCTGGTACCTGGCGCAGGGGCTGCCGAGGTGGTGCAGGGGCTGCTGGGGTGACGCGTGGGGACGCCGGGGTCTGGTACCTGGTGCAGGCGCTGCCCAGGTGGTTCAGGGGCCGCCCAGGCGGCGCAGGGGCTGCCGAGGTGGCGCGCGGGGATGCCAGGGTCTGGTACCTGGCGCAGGGGCCGCCCAGGTGGTGTAGGGGCTGCCAGGGTGGCGCGCGGGGACGCCGGGGTCTGGTACCTAGCGCAGGGGCTGCCGAGGTGGCGCAGGGACTGCCTGGGTGGCGCGCGGGGACGCCGGGGTCTGGTACCTGGCGCAGGGGCCGCCGAGGTGGTACAGGGACTGCCTTGTTTTGTTTTTTTAATATGCTTTTATTGGTGCATTATAGTCTCACATCACAATGTACATCAATTGGACAGTAACATATATGCACACAGCTTTTGGTGTACCCCCCCAGTACAGAGTACTGAGATTGACATTGGTATATTCTTATATGTACACATGGTCAGTGTACTAATTTCATTGCTGAACTTCATTCTTCCCCTTCCCCTTCCCCTTCCCTTAGACCACTTCCCTGGCTCCACTGAGGTTTCTCCACTATTGTCTGGAGTCTCTTTTGCATCCCCACTACTCCCTAGCTTGCGAATATTACAGAAAACATATGACTCTACTCTTTCTGTGATTGGCTGATCTCACTTAACATAATGTTCTCCAGGTCCTTCCATTTTCTTGTAAATGATATTATTTTGTTTTTCTTTATTGCTGAGTAGAATTCCATTGTATTTATTTCCCATAATTTTGTAATCCATCTGTCTGTTGATGCACACCTAAGTTGGTTCCATAATTTGGCTATCGTGAATTCTACGGCTATGAACATGGGTATGCATATATTACTGTAGTTTTCTGGTTTCAATCCCTTTGGTATGATACCCAGTAGTGGTATAGCCAGATCATATGGTGAATCCATTCCCAGGTGTCTGAGGAATCTCCACACTGATCTCCATAGTGGTTGAACTAGTTTGCAATCCCACCAACAGTGCAGAAGGGTTCCTATTTCCCCACATCCTCGCCAACAGTTATGGTTGTTTGACTTCTTAATGATTACCATTCTGATTGGGATTAGATGAAATCTTAGAGTAGTTTTGATTTGCATCTCCCTGATTGCTAATGATGTTGAACATTTTTTCATGTATCGGCCATTTGTATCTCTTCTTTCGCGAAGTGTCTATTCAATTCGGTTGCCCACTTCCTGATAGGGTTATTTGTTTTTTTACTGTAAAGTCTTTTAAGTTCTCTGTATATCCTAGATATTAGACCTCTGTCAGAGGGATAGCTGGCAAAAATTTTCTTCCATTCCATAGGCTTTCTCTTTAGACTCTTGATGGTTCCTTTGATGTGCAGAAACTTTTTAGTTTAATGCTATCTCACCTATTAATTCTTGTTTTAATTTCTTGTGCTTTGGAGGTCTTGTTGAGGAAGTATCTATGTTGGAGTGTTGAACCTATGCCCTCCTCTAGTAATTTCACAGTCTCTGGTCTAACTTCCAGGTCTTTGATCCATCTCAAGTTGACTTGTGCAGGGTGAGAGGTAAGGATTTAGTTCCATTTTTCTACAGATAGATAACCAGTTTTCCCAACACCATTTGTTGAAAAGACTGTCCTTTCTCCAATGTATGTGTCTGGCCCCTATGTCAAAAATCAATTGGCTATAAGTTTGTGGATTTGTTTCTGTAACTTCTATTATGTTCCATTGGTCTATGTGTCTGTTTTTGTGCCAATAACATGCTGATTTTATTACTATAGCTTTGTAATTTGAATTTGTAATTTTATAATTTGAAGTCAGGGATTTTGATGCTTCCTGCATGATTCTTATTTCTGAGAATTGCTTTGGCTATTCTGGGTCTTTTGTTTTTCCATATGAAATTAGTGACTGATTTTTCTAGATCTGTGAAAAATGATATTGGTATTTTGATAGGGATTACACTGACTCTGTAGATCACTTTTGTCAGACTGGCCATTTTGAAAATATTTATTCTGCCTATCCAAGAGCAAGGGAGATTTTTCCATCTTTTAAGATGTTCTTCAATTTCTTTCTTCAGTGTTCTATAATTTTCATTGTAGAGGTCTTTTACCTCTTTGGTTAGATTTATTCCTAGGTGTTTCATTGATTTTGAGGTTATTGTGACTGGAATTGTTTTCTGGATTTCATTCTCAGTGGATTCATGGTTGGCATGTATGAAAGCTACTGATTTTTTTTAGGTTGATCTTGTATCCCGCTACTTTGCTGAATTTGTTAATCAGTTCTAGTAGACTTTTGGTTGAGTTTTTTAGGTCTTCTAGATATAGGATCATATCATCTGCAAATAGAGATAATTTTAATCCTTCTTTTCCTATTTGAATTTCTTTGATAGCCTTCTCTTGTCTTATTGCTCTGGCAAGTGTCTCGAGGAGTATATTGAAAAGGAGTGGTGACAGTGGGCTTCCTTGTCTTGTTCCTGATTTTAAGGGGAATTCCCACATTTTTTCCCCATTCAATATGATGTTGGTTTCGGGTTTGTTATATATTGACTTAACAATGTTGAGGCATGTTCCTTCTATTCCGATTTTCTGTAGAGTTTTTTACATGAATGGGTGTTGGATTTTGTCAATTCTTTTTCAACATATATTCAAATGATCATGTGATTCTTAGGTTGTTTATTTGGTGACTTGATGTTTTTCTTATGTGGGCACTCAGTGCTATAAATTTTCCTCTTAACACCATCTTCAAAGTGTCCCATAGATTTTGGTACGTTGTGTCTCTATTTTCGTTTAATTCCAGGAATTTTTTTATTTCTCCCCTTATTTCTTTTCTGATCCAGTCTTCATTTAAGAGTATATCATTCAGTCTCCATGTACTTATGTGTTTACTTGTGGTCTTCCTGTTGTTAATTTCTACTTTCATTCCGTTGTGGTCTGAGAAGATGCAGGGAATTATATTACATCCTTTGAATTTGCTGGTGATTACTTTGCGGCCCAGGATGTGGTCTATTTTGGAGAATGTTCCGTGTGTACCTGAGAAGAATGTGCATTCAGCTGTTAGTGGTTGAAGTATTCTGTACATGTCTATTAGATCCATTTGGTCTGTAGTTTTCTTTACGTCTGAAGAGTCTTTATTCATCTTTTATCTGACGGATCGATCTATTGGCATGAGTGATGTGTTGAAATCTCCCAAAATTATTGTATTTGGGTCTATTTGAGACCTGATGTCCCAAAAACTTTGTTTTAAGAATTTGGGTGTGCCCACATTTGGGGCATAAACGTTTACTATCATTATGTCTTCTTGTTAGATTGTTCCTTTTATTAGTAAAAAGTGTCCCACTTTTCCTCTTCTGATGTGTTTTAGCTTAAAGTTTGTTTTATTAGATATAAGCATTGCTACCCCTGCTTGTTTTCGATCTCTGTTTGCGTGGTTTATCTTTTTCCATCCATTGACCTTTAGCAAATGAGTATATTTGGCTAGAAGGTGAGTTTCTCGTAAGCAGCATATAATTAGGTGATTTTTTTTATTCTACATTGCCAATCTATGTCTTTTAATTAGGGAGTTGAGTCCTTTGACATTCAATGTTATTACTGAGATATGATTTTTGTTTCCTATCATGTTAAGTTCTATTTTCTGTTTGATGTAGTGACAACTTTCCTTGTTTATTTGCCTACCTGGTGGAATTCACCTTTTCTCTAGTTCTGAAATTTGCTTGTTTGTTCTTCTTTGTGTTTTATTTCTTTTAGGATTTATTCTAGTGTTGGTGTCATCCTCAGGAATTCTTTAAGTGTTTGTTTATCTTGGAATGTTTTTATTTCTCCATCAATTTTGAATGATAGCTTTTCTGGATATATCAGTTTTGGTTGGAAGTTGTTTTCTTTCAGGGTCCAGAGTACTTCATACCAATCCCTCCTGGCATTCCTGACTTGGGTTGAGAAGTCTGGGGTGGTTTTATTGTTTTGCCCCTGTATGTCACCTGTTCTTTTGTTGTGGCTGCTTTTAAGATTCTTTCTTTGGCCTTTATGTTAGTCATTTTAGTTATTTCGTGGTGTGGGGAGGTCCTTCTTTGGTCCTGTCTTAACAGTGTTCTATATGTCTCCTGTATGTGAAGTCTTTTTCTATGTTTGGAAAATTTTCTTAAATTATTTCTCTGAAGAAGTTTCTGATACCCTTGGTCTGTGCTTCTAAACCTTCTTTAATGCCTTTTATAATTAGATTAGGACATTTTGTATTGTTCTGTATTTCTCGGATGGTTAGGGTATGTTGTAATATCTTCTGTATATCGTTGACTGTTTTCAGTTTTGAATGAACTGTCTTCCAGGAGTGATGCCCTGTTTTCCATGTGGTCAAGCCTACAAGAGTTGGTTTGTATCGCAGTCTTCATTTATTGACTCCTTTATTTCGTTCAAAGTTTCTTTCTAATTCTTTCTTAGAATCTCAGTTTCCTCCTTCATCTCCTGTATGCCTTCTTTGAGGTCTTTCATCATTCTGATGATCAGAATTTGGAATTCTCCATCTTGCATTTCATGCAGATCAGCATCAGTAATCTCCCCTGTTGATGCATTGTGAGAGTTTCTTGTTTGCTCGCTGTTCCTCATTCTCTTATTTTCGGTGTTCTCATTTTTGAGAACTGACTTTAAAAACTGACTGCACAGTTATTAAAATAATGCATTGTGTATTATATCATGAAACAATGTGGAAAATAATATCCAAGGAGAAAATCCAAGTTTCAATATCAGTGCTTTTCTTTTTATAGCACTTTATATTTTATAGCACTCTCCATTTTCTACATAGATAATCTAAATCTGCAATTTGTGATAGTATATTTTGACAACCTCACTAATCAATAAGAATATATTAATTCTAAAACTGAAGTATATAAATAAATTTCCCAAGATTTTATATTTTCAGTTTCACATTTACTGTAATACCATATAATAAAATATTATTTTCATTTATTATTCATAATAGAACACTGTCACATATTTGATATGGATGAAAGCATTAAAATATCAGATACAAAAAATAAATGTTCTGTTTATGATTTCACTACCAGTATCTTGGTTCCAATGATGTATTTTATTATGAGGACAGCGTCTTGACAGCCTGAAACAGAATATTGTAAGGGGAATACAAATTGAGAAAAGGGCACTGAGGTTGTTTTTTAAGAGATGAATGTAGTGGAGTATTATAGGTTATGGAGCAGTAATTTTAAAGAAATTTTTGTAATGAATGTCTCTCCCTCCTTCTACTCCTCCTTTTCTTCCCTCCTTTTATAAAGACTATTAGTAAAAAGGAAGGTGCACACTAGGAAATAAATTGGGGAGGTTAATAGGGTCCTGAGTTGGACTTTTTCTTTCAGAGCAGAACAAGGGAGTCTATCTATAGGTAAAGGAAGAAAGAGAGTCAAAGATGTAAGGAAATTTCAGGCTGAAAAACATCAAGATGTTCTCCCTCTCATTGTGTTCCCAGCTGGAATGTTTAAAGCAATAGTATAAACATGGCCTATTGCTGAAATCAGGAAGGAATTTCTCACACATGTGAGAAGACAGTACAGACAGAAACAGGCTGCCAAGGACCAGCATCCAGAAGGACCAGAAGGACGGCAGCCTTGGTAGGGTTGGAAGTGATGCCCGTGTGAATCGTCTGAGGAGCTTTGAGGTGAAGTCCTTGGCAGAGAGCTTCCCCAGGCCACTTCCATATGCCCCTCTGGGAGAGCTTTGCCCCCTAGGAGCTTTCTTCCTTCGGAACTACTGTATGGTCTCCTGTGGAGAAAATGAGAAGCTAGCACACTCTCACCTCCATGAAAAACCTCTTCTTTCCCACACAGTCGGTGCAGCCTACTGGAAAAGGAGCTATTGCTGCCCGCCCACCTGCCATAGTTCAGAAGACCCACAATCTAAGATGCAAAAGTGTTCACACAACTGACCCTCAGATCACAAATCATCAAAATAGTATCTTAAGACTTTCGAAAGGACACAGAAGCTTGAGGTCAAGTTGAGAGAAGAGAGATTGGGACTAAATGCTATGGGGGAGTTGGAAAATGAGCAGAAATGTTATTGAGCACAAGTGAAGAGTCTATAGAAGTTTCATGACATGTGTTCATCAGCATAGCTTTTGTGTTTCTGTTCTTGGTATTTCTTCTTATATTATCCGTTATCTATGATCAAAAGTCGAAATTGTCAGGTAATTAACACTTTCATGATTCCAGAAACATTTTAATTGGCAAGTTGAGTAGCTATTTATTGTTACCCATTTTGTGAGCTCAATAAAAGATCTAAAGAATATGAATTTAAAATTATGTACTCAGGTAGAAAGTAAAAGTGAAGTCCCAGACTAAAATCAGTTTCCCTATCAATAAAATGGGATAAAATATCTACTTCACAAAGTTATTGTGTGCTCTTTCTTCCTAAAATTAATTAGATGGGCATTCAATTCTTTTGAATATTTAAATGCTATCAAATATATTCATTCTTATAATTCTATATTGTTCATTTGTTATTCAATGATATTTGGTGGATTTTTCCTTTTTTTTTTTTTTCTTGCAGTACTGGGTATTGAACCCAGGGGCATTCTACCTCCAAGCTACACCCGCAGCCCTATTTTTTATTCTTTATTTTGAAATAGGGTCTCACTAAGTTGAGGAGGGCCTCACTAAGTAGCTGAGGCTGGTTGCAAACCTGTGGTCCTCCTGTCTCAGCCTCCCACTTACTGGAATTACAAGCGTGTGTCACCATGCCTGGCTAGATTTTTCCTTTTTAATATGAAATAATTCATAAATACAAAAAGTATTATATAATACATATACATAATATAAAGAAAAAGAAAGACATATATCATGTACCTCCTCCTCTCAGCTTACAAAATAAAATATTTCCAGTATTTTTGAGGCCCATAATTTTAGAAAAAATTTTAGCAGCATCATATGTGCATTGAAAAAGAATTTATTTTAAGGTTATTTAGATATGCATATATATAGTATATATATACATACATACATAAATACATACATATATATATATATATATATATATATATACATACATACATACATACATACAGAGAGAGAGAGAGAGAACCTAGTATCAAGCCTGAACAAGTTAGTTGAATCTACATGACATATACTTATGTCTGTATATATATGCAACCCACTATATATTTATATCATATACATATATATGCCTATGTCTGCCTGTCCAGTATATTAAACTTTTAGTTGTTCTGTTAAAATATCCTCTCCTAGCCCAGCATGGTGGCGCACGCTTTTAATCTCAGTGCTTGGGAGGCTAAGACAAGAGGATCGCAGATTCGTGGCCTGCCTCAGCTACTTAGTGAGGCCCTCCGCAACTTAGTGAGACGCTGTTTCAAAATAGGGCTGGGGGTGTAGCTTGGAGATAGAATGCCCCTGGGTTCAATTCCCAGTACCGCAGGGGGAAAAATCCTCTCATGTAGTCAGATGTGGTGGCATACACCTGTAATCCCCGTACTTGAGAGGCTGAGAAAGGAGGATTGCAGGTTCAAGGACAGCTTCAGCAACATACTGAGACTCTCAGCAATGTAGTGAGACCCTATTTCAAACCAAAATTTTAAAAAAGACTGGGAGTATAGCTCAGATGTAGAAAGCTCCTGCTTTCAATCCCCAGTACCACACACACACACACACACACACACACATACACACACACACACACACACACACACTCCTCTCATTATTTATTTTTTAACTATTTTGATTACAAAGTTACAAAGAATGGCATATAAAAATATCATACTATAAAAGTGGATTTCTTCATTTATCCTAGTATTTTTGTGAGTTTTTTCTTTATATGTTATTATATACAATCAAGTATAGAATTGTCATGTACAAAATTAAATGAATACTTTTATTTCCCTCTATCTTTAGAAATGCTTTTTGACTTAAATATTGTACTAGTTTTTGTTTGTTTCCTTGTTTTTCTCTTGTTAACCTTTCTGTGGAACCTTCTTTCTTTCTTTTTTTTTTTTTGGTACTGGGGATTGAACCCAGGGGCATTCTACCTCCGAGCTACACCCCCAGCCCTATTTTTTTTTAATTCTTTATTTTGAAACAGGGTCTCGCCAAGTTGCGGAGGGCCTCACTAACTAGCTGAGGCTGGCTGCAAACCTGCGATCCTCCTGTCTCATCCTCCCGAGTACTGGGATTACAAGCGTACACCACCACGCCTGGCTGGAACCTTCTTTCTATTAATTTTATTTCAAACATGTCTTTATATTTGAGTATATCTCATCTAAACCTCAGTTAGCTATGATGGTCTTTGTTATTAATGCTGCTTTAGCTCATTGAATGTGTGACTGTGACATGCTCACTTGTTTCTGCCTCTTGTGCTGTAATTTCTAATTGCTCTACTTTCCTTATGTTCAGTATTTCTTTATTTAAGTTTTATCTTCTTTTGGATTTAATTTTTTCTCATTGCATTGTTTTCCTGCTACTGGTTTGTAAATCATATACTTTATTTCAATTGTTTTTGGTGGCTACCTAACTAAAATTTGATTTTTTTATTCACTGTACAAGAGTTAAAATTGAAGTTCTTGGTCCTAGACCTTCAGTACATGTGCCTAGGGCAGACTTCTGCTTCAGAGCTATGTTATTTTTCTGAATTACTACTCCTATTTTTCTTTTATCCTTCAAGGGTTTTGTGTACTTTCTCTCAAGCTAAAACATACATTGTACGTTATTTTTCAATATTTCAACCAGAATTTTTGATGTTTTGTGAAAGTTCTTTTTTTAGTAGTTTGTCTTTAACATGAACTTGTTTGTAAATTGCTTACTTTTTTCTCAAAATGGGCTAAGAAAAAATATATTTATACATATATATGCATACATTTTCTAGTCAGCATTGTGTGTATTGGTTACTGCTAAGGAGGTTATATATCTTAACTATTTGCTAAACTGTGCATTTCCTGTTTGGTAAAAGAGAGGTGTCACATACAGAAATAGTAATAATATGATAGTAATATTAAATGGCCTTTGAGTAACCAAATGAAATGCTATGAGATTGCAGTAGAGTAAGATTTTATCTCAGTGGTCAGTGTCCTGCATGTATATATTATACAAAAATTTCCTTAGATGACTGGGGATGAAGCTCAGTGGTAGAGTCCGTGCTTAGAATGCACAAGGACCTGGGTTTGATACCCAGAACCACGAGAAAACAAAAAGATTTTTGATTTGGTCCTATAAGATGTATATAACTGCTTTATGTTAGAATTTAAAAATATAAGGTGGGCATGGTGGTGCACACCTGTAATTCCAGTACTTGGGAGGCTGAGACAAGAGGATCACAGGTTCAAGACCACCCTCAGCTACTTAGTGAAACTCTCAGTAACCTAGTGAGACCCTATATCAAAACAAAAAATAAAAAGGGCTGAGTGTGTACCTCAGAGGTAGAATGCCCCTGGGTTCAATACCCAGTACCACAAAAAAATTAAAATAAAAAAAGAGGTGTTGGTGTTCAAACTATTGTGTTTTAGCATAAAGCATATATTAAATCAGGAATTGACACACTGGCCTACTATATATTTCTGTAAATGAAGTTTCATCGGAACATAGACCCGTTCATTCATTTACATATTATCTATGGCTACTTTCCTGCTACCACAGTGGAGCTGAGTAGTTGCAAGGAGACTATATGGCCCCAAACCTGAAAATCTTTACAGTCTGATCTTTCACTAAAAAGATTACCATGCCCATACTAAATCATATTCATGTCTATAGAATACATTTACAGGGAAACTCTCTCCTTAGCCTTGCTTTCTTCTCATTTATATTTGCTTAAATAGATTTGATTTGGTGGTTCTCACAATAAATATTTATTCATGCATTCCCTTTATCTTAGAGTTTATTTCTATCTTTTCAATTGGAGATATTTCCTTACTTCCACTCCTTAAAAATCACTTTATTTAATCGAACCGATAAACTTTACAATGCTATTTTGCATGGTAACTTTTGAAACAATAGATATCCATTGTTGTTTTCTCCCACCTTGACCCTAGATTAGTAGTACTTAAATGATAAAATATGTAATGAATCAAATAACTTCAGTAAACTGATCAGATATTATTGCGTTCATTAAATATCACATATATTATTCTTCTACAAAATGAAATTAGTTGGTTTCAGGTTGTAAACTATATTATGTGCTTGTACACGCACATTTGCTTCAATTATGAGAATTAAATTGAAAAAGCAGAAAGTAATGATTAAAGTACTGTTAGGTGTTAAATGGAAAATATAATGAAATCCCAATTCCTGAAATGCTGCAGTAGATGGGCATAACTTATTTGATTTTTTCTAGGGAGAAAAGTTCCCCACATTTATCTCAGATGTTGAGCACCAAGCTAACTGCTTGAATTAAGTATAGCATCTGTGTACCTGTGTCCTAGGGAATATTGGAACCCAGCAAACCAGCTCAGAGACACAGATGAATTGGATGAGCCACTCCCTAGTACTTTCTCCTGGCGAAATAGCCAGGGACTATTGGCTAGGCTTAGGACAATCTCTCAGTTCTCATTAACAAAACCAAGACATCGTTTCACTGGGGGATTCACTGGGTATCAGGTGTTCTATTCAGAATAGCAAATAGTTCTATTTGTAGCAGTTTAAGATTGGAACATTTGAGTTGATGGAGAAGGGAGGAGACTTGAATCATGTTAAATGTAAGCATCATTATGGGAAATGGTTTGCCTCAACAATGTCAGTTGTGTCACCATCAAAGAATGGCAGCAACCCTCATGCATGTAACTGATTAAGATCAAGAAAAATTGGGGTATGTAAAAATCTGAATATTGCAAGGTGTAGCAGGAAAAATTAGAGAGCTCATGTATCATGTATAAGATAACAACTTGTATAGTGTATTGTCAGCTACGAAGTCAGCTACCAAATAGAAAGTATTCTCCAGGAATGGGGATGGGAATGCAAAGGAAGACATTTTGTGGAAGACAGATTGCTTAGCATGGTAGCTTAAACAGTATTTTCAAAGTATGCATCACATTTAGACTGGGCACAGTGGGCATGCCTGTAGTTCCAGTACTTGGGAGACTGAGACAGGAGGATCACAGCTTGAAGGCCAGCGTGTGATAATTTAGCGAGACTCTATTTCAAATAAAAAACAAATAAATAAAAAGGACCAGGGGTGTAGCTCAGTGGCAGAACTCCCCCACCCCAATCTTCAGTTTTATGCACACAGGGGTGTGTTGTAAAACGTTGAGTTCCCAGCAAAGATATTTTGAAAGGCACCTATCTAAAAGAAACAGAGGCATGTAGTGGATACTGAATTCTGCTCCTGGGGACAAACAGTGCTTATATAGATTCCACATTGTCATGGTAGTAAGCAAAACTAAAACCGATAGAATACATGCAAATGCTTTCCTTATCTTTGGAGCTTAGTAGGGAAAATAGCTTTATATGTTTCTGTCTTCCATCATTTACTTAATTTACTACCATTTTCTCTTTTGCTTAGGAGATTGCATCAACAGTTTGAAAGCTATAAGGAACAAGTGAGAAAAATAGGGGAAGAAGCACGGCGTTACCAGGGCGAACACAAAGATGATGCTCCGACTTGTGGAATCTGCCATAAAACAAAGTTTGCTGATGGCTGTGGTCATCTCTGCTCCTACTGTCGCACCAAGTTCTGTGCCCGCTGTGGAGGCCGCGTATCTCTGAGGTCGAACAATGTGAGTGTCCCCTGAACACTCAAGTGTCCCGAGTACAGAACAAAACCATCAGCCTCCCAAACATAAATTTAGGTGCATGTTAGACAGCTGCCCCATGAGCTTGGTGTGGTGGTGCACTCCTGTAATCCCAGTATTTGCAAGGCTGAGTCAGGAGATTGAAGTTTCGAGGCTAGCCTCAGAAACTTGGCAAGGCACTCAGCAACTTAGTGAGACCTTGTTTCAAAATAAAAAATAAGATAGGACTGGGGGTGTAGCTCATAGGTAGAACACCCCTGGTTTCAATCACCAATATCACAAAAAAGAAAATAAAAAGAAAGAAAGCTGACCCATGCTTACTTGTACACATCAATATGCCCTCCTTTGTTTTGTTCCTTTTTCATAAGGTTCATAGTGGAATAGTGATGACTATAATTCTTAAAAATATACTTTCTGTATGTGTGCAGCTTAATAAATGATTCCCATTGAACAATTGATTAAACATAGATTTAGTAGCATCAGGAATTATAAACCCTTGAAAGTAAATGATCAGCTGTGTGTGGTGGCACATGCCTGTAATCCTAGTACTTGGGAGGCTGACACAGGAAGATCTCAGGTTTGAGGACAGCCTAGCAAGTAGTGAGACTCTCATCAACCTACTGAGACCCAGTTTCAGAATAAAAATTTTTAAAAAATAGGGCTGGGGGTGTAGCTCAGAGTTAGAATGCCTCTGGGTTCAATTCCCAATAACACACATGAAACAAAGAAACAAAGAAACAAAGAAAGAAGGAAAGAAGGAAGGAAGGAAGGAGGAAGGGAGGAGAAAGAAAGAAAGAAAATGATCAATTCTTCTCATAAAAAATATTATGTTATGCTGGGCATAGTGGCACACTCCTGTAATCGCAGTACTTGGGAGGCTGAGACAGGAGGATCTCAGGTTCAAGGACAGCCTCAGCAATTTAGCGAGGCCCTCTACAATGTAGTGAGATCCAGTTTCAAAATAAAAGCCAAAAAATAAAAAATAGGGCTGGGGGTATGGCTCAGAGGTAGAATGCCCCTGTCTTCAATCCGCAGCGACACACACACACACACACAGACACACACACACACACACACACCTACTTTTGACTTCTGCAGTATTAGTTTTCAGACTTAATGAAGGTATAATACAGGGTAGACTGTGTATCACTAAATTTCATCCAAGATAATATATTAAACAATGATTAGCCTCTATGATAGTAATTTCAGATTTACTATCATATTAAAGAAATATGCCAAGTGTATCTCATGGGAATTATCTGATAACTAATGAGTATATAAAAATACACCTCTTAAACTTTTTTTCAAATGTTGTACTTTTTATTTCTTCTCTATGAAATGTATTTTCACCTGATACAGTTTCCTTATTTGGCCCAAATAAGAGCCACTTCTCTGTTATGCCATTGCTTTAAACATATGTAGTTTGTGATACTTTAACATGCTAGTGTAGTAAGGCTCATTATTATTAAAACATTCTAGAGTCATTTTAATAAATATTTAGCTTAGAATGAATTTTAATGTTGTACTTTATCATATTCCCTATGTTAGTACGATAGAATGATTTATAGAGAAATCTAGATGACTTGTCTTTGCTATAGATCTGCAGCATAATATAGAAGTTATTATTATCATAGATCTGAAGAATCCCCAGTGTTTCTTTGAAGAATTTCTCACATTATCTAATAATAGAATTTAATACACAATGAAGTTATATTTAAAAATAACATGAAAAGCTGGGCGTGTTGGTGCACGCTTGTAATCTCAGTACTTGGGAGACTGAGACAGGAGGATCCGTGTTCGCGGCTAGCCTCAGCTACTTAGTGAGGCTCTCCGCAACTTAGACCCTGTTTCAAAATAAAGAATAAAAAATGGGGCTGGGGGTGTAACTCAGAGGTAGAATGCCCCTGGGTTCAATCCTCAGTAAAATATAAATAAATAAATAAATAAATAAATAAATAAATAACATGAAAGCTTTAAGCACTCTTGGTAGTTTTCAAACCTGGAAAATCACAATTAAAATTAAAAGGAAACTCCCAGTTGACATTGTACTCTTTGGTAGTCTGAGTTTTAAGTAGGATATTCTAAAATCTCTTCCAAGAAATGAAGGCACTGATAGATGTATTTTATATTTTAAGGTAAGACTATGTCTCTGTTGCTTTGGGAAGGTAATTAACAACAATTTATCTATAAAAAGAGGTACTAACAGTTACCTTGCATGGTTGTTATGAAAATTAAATAAAAATAATTCAACTCCATGTCTTCATAATATGTGCAATTTTTCTTTAGGTTCAATTCTTGTCTTTGTTGTTGTTTTGTGGTGCTGGGGATAGAACCCAGGGGTATTCTACCTCTGAGCTATACCTCCGCCCCTCCCCCCTTTTTTTGTAATTTGGAAATAGGGTTTCGCTAAGTTGCTGAGGTTGGCTTCAAATTCCCAATCCTCCTTTCTCAGCCTCCCAAGTACTGGGATTACAGGTGTGTGCCACCACACCCAGCTAGGTTTAATTCTTATGACTACATGGGTCTTATTTTTCCTTCCTAAAAGTGATTTGTTATACTTGATCCTCATATGCCACCTTAAAGCCTGTCTAGAATGCGCTTGAGTATTCAGATGGTGTCTGGCACATAGAAAGTACACCAGATTTATTTGCTAATTTCCCCCTTTTTGGTGTTCTTAAGCATATACCTTGGAATACATTTTCACAGGTGAGACCTTGAGGTGATAATCAAAACATTAGATACTGTTCAGTCTGTAAAGGTGCTGGCAGTGAACAATCAGGTGTAAGTCAGCTGAGGGGTAGTGCTGGCTGAGCACACACAGGTGTTGGATGCTTTTACCTTCCTGTTCTAAGTTTGAAGTAAGGTAATAGCAAAACAGATAACTAATGATGGATTAAAATCATCAGGGTCAAACTCAGGTTACAAAGGAGAGGGTATTTAAAGAAAATTGAGCTAGGATGTCCTTAATATTTGAAGAGGACACTCAGGCCTATTGTACTTCATCTATCTTTATTAACCCCCAATCTTGGAAAAAATAAAGAAACAAAATTGTAGCTGGGCATGGTGGTGCATGCCTATAATCCCAATATATGGGAGGCTGAGACAGGAGGGTTGCAGGTTTGAAGCCAGCCTCAACAACTTAGCTAGGCCCTCAGCAACTTAGGGAGATCCTGTTTCAAAATAAAAAATAAATAAAATAGGATGGGGGTAATAGTCAGAGGTAGGATATCCCTGGGTTCAATCCCCAGTAAAAAATAAATAAATAAATAAATAAATGCCCAACTTAAAATTTTGCCTTGGGCAGAATACCAAATTTTTTTATGAAATTAGTTTTATTTTAATAGTAATTTGATAAAATTACTTAGCATAATTTTATGAATTTTAATTAGATGTTTCTTGTAATAATAGGTGGCTACATGTGGTATTAAATTAATTTTTCTTGAGAATATTTTAAATGTATATATACTAATCATAAATTTAGGAAATTATTGTGCCCAGTTCTTATATATAACATATAGTAGGACCTATGTGTACATTTTCAATGAAAGATTTACTTTTCATAAGACCCATCTTAGCACTTGGAGGAAACACATAATTGTTTTATTAAATCCAATTTGTCAATATATGGCTCATTTTTGTTTTTCTCTTCTTCTTTTTCTTCTCTCTGCTCTGCTTCCTTGGATGCTTTCCCAAAGGAGGACAAAGTGGTTAGAATCTATGCTTTCTTTTCTATCATTTGTTATTATATTGTTGTGAACTTTATAAAGTGAATGTTGCACTGAGTATTGTTGATCACTCTACCTCATCAAGAAATTATATGCTAGAAAGAGCTCATTCCCAATTCTCATGACAATAAAAATAAGATGAACACCTAGGAACATGACAGAATGTTTATATTAATATGTAAAGTCTGGGTTGTTTGAGTTCATGAGGACATTGATATTTTAATATAATATTATATCATTATAAGTTCATTTGTCTTCTTAGATTTTTTAAGTTTTGAGGATTATTCTGTCTGCTCTCAGGAGCAAGAAACTTTAATGGGCTTTACCTTTCTCAGCAGTCTTTAGATGCCAAGGCAAGTGATTTCAAACTTCATTGCAGAAGGAATAGAATAAACTTAATACAGAGAATGGACCAAATTCAAATCAAAAGTTCAAACTATTATTATTTTTCTATAAAACACAAGTAACAGAGTTGTGATATTGAACCACATTTTCCCTTTTCTTTTCCCTCATCCACAGAAATCACTCCTTAGGGAAATGAAAGGTCACTTTTAACTATTATCCACTGTAGAAACCACAAAGGCTCTTTGTACTTGGGAGATAGGACCCAAGCAGAATGTTCCGTCAGCCTCTCCTTTGTATACACTCTATACACCTTCATTTGGTGTAAATGATAATTTCCTCATAGCTCATTAATCTTCCAATGTGAGACTGAGGGAATAAGTATTTCAGGTTCAACATATCAACTCAGCTGCTTTTGTTCATATTTTTAAAGCTTAAATGTTATGCTGCAGTTCATAATTAGCAAGCCTGACATTAAGTTGAATATTAATCTGTTTTTAAACTTCATGCTAATATATGTTCAGCAATTTTTTCTATGAAAAAGAAATCAGGTTGAAAATTATATAGAGCAGTATGTTTTCACTAAATGTTTTGCCTGCAATATTGGGTATATTGGATCATTTTAGAGTATATTACTTTCATGCAATAATGTACTGTGCTATAAAAATATAACTAGAATAAATCCTGGGAGTTCATAAATATTAGACTTAATTTGAAATGTGGATAGTTGTAAATTCCTTTAAAGAATAAAAATGTAAGTAAATAATAATGCTTGCGCTGGCCCTCCAGTGGGGCTGGCCAGACTCATGTCCCTTCCACAGGACTTCCCATGATGGTAGGTTGCTTGTGCTTGTTATGCCCGTTATGATGCCTCATTGCATAATGAGAATTCAGGTGGAGTTTGTGGTTCTCAGACTGAAAATAGAGTGGAAAGACTGTAAAATACAACCAAATTCAACTAGTTTTCCACTTTTATTAAAATGCATATGTCTACTACTTTATTTTGAAGTGCTTAGTCATAATTTATTTTAAAAGGTTTTGAGCCTATTGAGGCAGTTCAATTGCCTTTCTAGTCCAGTGAAGCCAGGTCTTGTCTTAGTCATGTTAAGGAGAATGACTCCGTATTCAACAAAGTACCAATTGCCAGTCTTTTCCTTATTCCTCTAAGCTCTTTTATTTTTGGTAGAGAAATTATAATATACAGGAATGTGTGCATGTGTGTGTGTGTGTGTATGCCCATTAGTATGGTTGAAAAGAAAAGAGGAATAAGAATTCCATTGTGTGTATTTCCCATAATTTTGTGATCCATTCATCTGTTGATGGACATCTAGGTTGGTTCCATAATTTGGCCACTGTGAATTGTGCTGCTATGAACATGGGTATGCATATATTACTGTTGTTTTCTAGTTTCAATCCCTTTGGTATGATACCCAGTAGTGGTATAGCTGGATCATATGGTAGATCCAT
>PVJS01036962.1:0-20175 GCA_004027185.1 Glis glis | reverse complement strand
ACTTGGTCATGGTGTACGATTTTCTCAATATGATTTTGAATGCGCGTGGCTAGTATTTTATTTAGAATTTTTGCGTCTATGTTCATTAATGATATTGGTCTGTAATTTTCTTTCCTTGAGGTATCTTTATTTGTCTTTGGTATTAATGTGATGTTGGCCTCGTAAAAAGAGTTTGGAAGAATTCCATCTCTTTCAATTTTATGGAATAGCTTGTGAAGTATTGATTTTAGTTCATCTGTGAAGGTTTTGTAAAATTTGGCTGGAAAACCATCTGGACCTGGGCTTTTCTTTGATGGAAGACTTTTTATTGCTGTTTCTATCTCTGTGCTTGCTATTGGTTGATTCAGTTTTTCTATATCCTCTTGGCTCAATTTAGGTAGGTTGTATGTGTCTAGAAATCTTTTGATTTCTTCCATGTTTTCCATTTTATTGGGATATAAGTTTTCAAAGTAGTTTCTTATGATCCTCTGGATTTCTCCAGTATTTGTGGTGATATCCTTTTTTCATTTCTGATTTTGGAAATTTGAGTTGATTCTCTCCTTTTGGTTAGGTTAGCTAGTGGTTTGTCAATCTTGTTAATCATCTCAAAGAACCAGCTTCTTGTTTTGTTGATTCTTTGTATTGTTTTTTTATTTTCTATTTCATTAATTTCTGCTCGGATTTTAGTTATCTCCTGCCTTCTACTGGCTTTGGGCTGTGACTGTTCCTGTTTTTCGAGATCCTTGAGGTGTGTCGTTAGGTTATTTATTTGGATGTTTTCTGTTTTTCTTATGTGGGCACTCAGTGCTATAAATTTTCCTCTTAACACTTCCTTCAAGGTCTCCCATAGATTTTGTTATGTCGTGTCTCTATTTTCATTTAATTCCAGGAATTTTTTTTTATTTCTCCTCTTATTTCTTTTCTGATCCAGTCCTCATTTAGGAGTGTATTGTTCAGTCTCCATGTACTTATGTGATTACTTTTTGTCTTCCTGTTGTTTATTTCCAGTTTCATTCCATTGTGATCTCAGAAAATGCAGGAAATTATATCACATCTTTTGAATTTGCTGGTGCATGCTTTGTGACCCAGTATGTGGTCTATTTTGGAGAATGTTCCGTGGGCAGCTGAGAAAAATGTGTATTCAGGTGTTGTTGGTTGAAATAATCTGTATGTGTCTATTAGATCCATCTGGTCTATGGTTTTCTTTAGGTCTGAACAATCTTTATTCATCTTTTGTCTGGAGGATCGATCTAGTGGCATGAGTGGTGTGTTGAAGTCTCCCACTATTATTGTGTTTGGGTCTATTTGGGACCTGATGTCCCGAAGACTTTGTTTTATGAATGTGGGTGCATCCACATTTGGGGCATAAATGTTTACTATTGTTATATCTTCTTGTTGGATTGTTCCTTTTATTAGTAAGAAGTGACCCTCTTTGTCTCTTCTGATGTGTTTTAGCTTAAAGTCTTTTTTGTCTGATATAAGCGTTGCTACTTGTTTTCGATCTCTGTTTGCATGGTATATCTTTTTCCAACCTTTTACCTTTAGCATATGAGTATCTTTGGCTAGAAGGTGAGTTTCTTGTAAACAGCATATATTTGGGTTATGCTTTTTGATCCACATTGCCAGTCTATGCCTTTTAATTGGGGAGTTGAGTCCTTTGACATTCAATATTATTATTGATATATGATTTTTGTTTCTTATCATTTTTAGTTCTATTTTATATTTGCTGTAGTGATAAATCTTGTTTAGTTGCCTACCTGGTGGAGTTCACCTCTCCTGTGGTTCTGAAAATTGCTTGTTTTTCCTTCTTTGTGTTTTATTTCTTTTAGGATTTTCTCTGGTGTTAGCTTGGTACTCACGAATTCTTTCAATGTTTGTTTATCATGGAACATTTTTATTTCTCCATCAATTTTAAATGATAGCTTTGCTGGATATATTAGTCTTGGTTGGAAGTTGTTTTCTTCCAGGGTCTGGAGTACTTCATACCAATCCCTCCTGGCATTCCGGACTTGGGTTGAGAAGTCTGGGGTGATTTTTATTGTTTTGCCCCTGTATGTCACCTGTTCTTTTGTTCTTGCTGCTTTTAGGATTCTTTCTTTGGCTTCTATGTTAGTCATTTTAATTATTATGTGGCTTGGGGAGGTCCTTCTTTGGTCCTGTCTTAACGGTGTTTATATGTATCCTGTATGTGAATATCCAAATCTTTTTCTATGTTCGGAAAATTCTCTGAAATTATTTCTTTGAAGAGGTTTCTTATACCCTTGGTCTGTGCTTCTAAACCTTCTTCAATGCCTTTTATCCTTAGATTCAGACGTCTTGTATTGTTCTGTATTTCTTGAAGGGCCAGGGTGTGTTGTTGTATCTTCTTTATATCGGTGACTTTGTTTTCAGTTTTGATTGAACTGTCTTCCAGGAGTGATACCCTGTTTTCTATGTGCTTGAGCCTACTAGAGTTGGTTTCTATTGCAGTCTTTAATTCATTTACTGATTCCTTCATTTCGTTCAGAGTTTCTTTCTGATTCTTCCTTAGAGTCTCAACTTCCTCCTTCATCTCCTCTATGCTTTCTTTGAGGCCTTTAATCATTCTGAAGATCAAAATTTGGAATTCTCTGTCTTGCATTTCCTGCAGGTCAGAGTCAGTAATCTCACTTGTTGATGCATTGTGGATGTTTCTTGCTTCCTTACTGTTCCTCATTCTTGTATTTTTGGTGTTTTCCATTTTGTGTTCCTGTTGCCTCCACATCATCTTCCTTTCTGTGTATAAGACCTCTTGATGGTCCCTGTAGTCACAATTGGGTCAGTATGTTGCAGACTGTGGTTCCCTCTTATCTGGTTGGCTGGGGCATGGTATTGTGTTTGGGGGGTATGCAGGCTCTGGAGCTTGGGTGTTGGCACGTGAGGAGCACTTCGAGGTGTGGTGTTGGGTGCGGGCACCGAGGCACGGGTGCCGGTGCCAGTAGGTGCCCAGTTTCTGAGGCATGGGTTCTGGGGGTCGCCCGGGCCCCAAGGGATGCGTTCATGCTCCAGGTCTCGGGCAACGTCGCCATAGGGTGCCCGGGCTCTGATGCGCTGCACTGAGGATTTTATAGGGGCCCCTGGGGGGTGTGGGCTCCAGGAATCGAGTAGTGGCACCTAGGGGTACACAGGCTCTGAGGCGCGGCATAGAGGATCATGCGTGGGTGCCAGAGGGGAGCGTGTGCTCCTGGATCTTGGGTGGCAGTGGTGGAGCATGCCCTGGCTCAGAGACAGCCTGGAAAGTTGTGCGGGTGGCGGCGCTGGACCATATCTGGGCTTTGAAGCGCGGCACAGAAGCTCTGGCTCAGGGAGAGAGGTGCAGGATCTGGGTCTTGGGTGGCGGTGCCGGAGTCTGAGGCAGCGTATGGAAGGCCACCCGGGACGCGCAGGAGGCCACTGAGGTCAGAGGCTGGGTGCGGAGGGCCGCCCGGGTCAGGCAGTGTGGCGCTGGGGTTTGAGGCGTGGTGCGGAGGGCTGCCTGGGTCGCACAGGAGAACACAGGGGTCTGGGGCTGGACGCAGGGGCCTCCGGGGTGACGTGGGAGAACGCCGGGGTCTGGGGCCAGGCGCAGGGGCCGCTGAGACATGTTGGAGGACGCTGGGGTCGGTGCCTGGCGCAGAGGTCACCGGGGTGACTCGGGAGGACGCCGGGGTCGGTGCCTGGCGCAGGGGCCGCCGGGGTGACTCGGGAGGACGCGGGGTTCGGGGTGTGCGCAGGGGCCTCTTTCTACTGCTGTTTTTTAGAATAACTATTTGGTGTTGTCACTATGACTTCATAGATGTTGTTCACTGAATAAACTAGTAGTATATTATGATTATATATTCTTTCTTAAATAATATTTTACTCCTAATATTAATATTTCCTGGAATGAAAAATGCCTCCTGTTTTTGGTTTTCCATATATCTACTGAATGCTTTGTCCAAATTCAGAGAAGTGTTCATCAGATCAAAGCCTCTGCATACTTCACCATCACATGACTCGGCTGATTTGTCAGGGCAGCTCTCCATTTGCTTTCAGTCTTCCAAAAATGTGTTGACAAATCTCACTCACTGCTTGTTTTTTTTTTCCTCTCTCACTCTTTCATTCCTGTATCTTAAAAAAATTAATTCTGGTCATCTGTGTGTGTGTGTGTGTGTGTGTGTGTGTGTGTTGCTGGGGATTGGACCCAGGGGACCTCTGAGCCATACCCCCAGCCCTATTTAATTTATTTTTAAAATTTTTGAAACAGGGTCTCACTAAGTTGCTGAGGGCCTCACTATGTTCTGAGGCTGGCCTTGAACCTGCAATCCTTCTTTGTCAGTCTCCCAAGTATTGGGGTTACAGGAGCGTGCTACCACATTTGGCTAATTCTGTGCATCTTTGAACAGGACTAAGGGGAGACTGTGGCTGGAGTGACCATGTCCATTTGGTCCCCAGGGTTTGCCCTGCCTTGTGCACATTCAGTGCTGGTGGCTGAGTTCCATGTGCAAAGCCTGGTATAGGACAGGTGTCCTGCCCCTGGTGCTGTTAGAATGGGGTTTTGCATTGGACTGAGATTTTTATCCCATTAAAGCCTATCTATATTCTTTCTTCCTGTTTTTAGCACTAATTAAATGGTTTATTATTTGTGTTGGTTTTTTACTGCTGCTGTAAAATATTACAACAAATTTATTACTTTGAAACCACAGTTTTTTTTATCTTACAGTTCTGGAGGTCAGAAGTTAAAAATGAATCAACAGAGCTCGGTTCCTTTCTGATGTTCTAAGACAGAATACGTTTCCTTGACTTTTCCAGCTTCTAGAGGGAACCTGTATTCCTTGGCTCATGGCCTCACATCACTCTGACCTCTGCTTGTCAGGGCACACCTCCTTTGACTCAGATTTTCTGCCTCCCTCCCTCTCCTAGCTCTCCAGTACCTTGTGATTACATTGGGACACCCTCACTGTTTCCATCGTATGGTCATCTTGAACTTCTTAAACTAGTCAAGACTGTCTCTATGTCCTGGCATTTTCATATCTCCCTTCTATGTAAACTGTTAAGCTAAATCAATGATATGAAGAAAGACAGGTGGCTAAACCACAATTTGGCTTTGGGGTACCTGTTAAGCTCTTTTTGTGGCCAAGAAGTTGGAAGTTGGGTGCTTCTCTAGTCCAGTCGCTTGGGGTTTACTGAGGAGCAGCACACCAGGTGGAAAATTCTTATACCCGTGCATGGGCTGCAACCATGGCTGGTTGGGTGGACCTGTGGCACTTGCCATCATGAGAATGGTTTTATGCAGATAATTGTTCCTCAGGAAGAGACTATGGTCACACATGCTTCTGTCTACTTAAACCATTGACTCCCTTGAGTTATACCCCTTCTGAGTAAATTGATTTGGTGACATACAGGTGAGAAGGATATGCTAGAAGCTGCTTTATATGCAAAATAATAAAGGAATATTAATTGCATTAATCAATGTTCCTGGGATCACCCTTTGCTTTTTAAAACACCAATGCAACAATGCTTTTTTCCCTAGTTTTATGAAATTGGTTCCTGTAACGATGTTTTTAGCTATGTAAGTACAAACACATTTTCTTGATGTCTCAGTAAATTTGCATTTGACATATCGTTGGTGAGATTTTGTTGTTTTGTAACATTCTTTGGCTACTCATATGTCCAGCATCTTATTAACCCAAACACTGTGATCATTGTTTGAAATCTGTTCTCTGGAAAGAATAAAAGCATTTACTTCACAGCTAGCATGTTCACCGATTTGAAAGAAGTTTCATTAAAAGCACCGTTGCTGTCTCGACTAGGTTAGTGCCTCGTTGTATCATTCTACCTGTGCTTTGCTCAATAAATTAATGAAAGACTGTTAAAAAGTACACACCAATGCAACTAATAATATATGCTTTCCAATATCATATCTTCCATTTCTTGTCTTGGTTTATGAACATATATCCATTTTTCCAAACATTAATCATTCATATGCCAATTTCAAGACTTGTGCAGTATTTCTGTATCATTTGTATCAATGTGTATGTGTATTTTAAACTTTATCTTAACAATAACACCTGAGAAATCAAGATTTGATGTTCTAATTTGCATCTTTCTACTTATAACAAAATAAATGCATAATTAATAACAAAAGATGTTTATATATGTAATGTAAAATTAATCATGAATCATAAGTACCACTTTTAGAAAAAATATTCTAGCCTGGCGTGGTGGCACATGCTTGTAATCCCAGTACTTTGGGAGGTGGAGACCGGAGGATCCGGGTTCGCAGACAGCCTCAGCTCTCTCTCTCTCCCTGTCTCTCTCTCTCTCTTTCTCTCTCTACTTAGTGAGGCCCTCTGCAACTTCGTGAGACCCGGTCTCAAAACAAAGTATAAAAAATAGGGCCGGGGGTGTAGAGCAGTGGTAGAACGCCCCTGGGTTCAATCCCCGGTACTGGAAAAAAAAAAAGAAAAAATATTCTAGACCATCTTTAAACTCACCTTTACTTAGCCAACATAGTTTCACACCATATTTTCTTCACTTAATTATGTTCTATTAAAGCTAAATGAAAAGGAATTTGTATTTCCTGAGCCTGTCCTAGTTCAAGACATATAAAATGTTATGGGAAGCATGTAACTGCAATTAAAATTTTGCCTTTTGTAATAGAAAAGATGTAAAATACACCTCCAAATAATAAAGAAATGTAGTTTACCAAGTTATATCTGTATTTACATTTATTTATTTATTTATTGTACTGGGAATTTAAACCAGGGGCATTCTATCTCTGAGCTACACCCCAGCCCTATTTTTTAGTTTTTATTTTGAAATAGGGTCTCGCTAGGTTGATGAGAGTCTCACTACTTGCTGAGGCTGTCCTTGAACTTGTGATCCTCCTGTCTCAGTCCATTTCTATTTATGTTGTGTTAATATTTATGCTTTGAGTTTTTCCCTTATGGATGTCCATTTGTGAAAAGGACTGGTCATCCTATTTGGCATTAATCCTTTGCACATGGAGAATACTCTTGGAGATTCTGAGTCTGTCCTTGGTCTTTACAAATGACAAACTATTGGATTGATCACACATATATAGATGAACTCAATTTTGTATATACAATGACACATATTTGTTTTATTCCATACGTTAACCTCCATATAAAATATGAATGTTGCTTTTTAATAGAACGATGGTGGTTGATAATCTACTTACTATTTATGGTCTTTCTTTTGATGAACTACACCTATTCACTACTCAGATGACATAGTTTGGTTGAGACCTTTGGTAATAGAACAAATCAAAGTTAATTGGACTACCTGGGAATTAAAGTGAAGATTGACTTCGACCTCATTAGCACAATGAAATAGTCAGTTAAGGCTGTCAGATCCTATGGTCATGAAAACACTGAAAGAAAAACTTATTTCAAATGGAAAGTTGGATGTATGGTTAATATACTATTTTTAAAAATTGCAGAATCATAAAAGATCACATCATAAAGAAAATTTTCTTTTTTGGTACTGGGAACTAAACTCAGGGGCATTCTTCTTCAAAGCTACACCCCAGCCCTTTTTAATTTTGAAACAGGGTCTTACTAAGTTGCTGGGGCTCCCTCTAACCTGTGATCCTCCTGTCTCAGCCTTCCAAGTACTGTAATTACAGGTGTATGACACCATGCTCAGCCCAAATTTTTATCTCTGCATATTGGACCCTGTTTCCCAACTGATAGCTAGTAGTAGGAAAATGTTTATGAAGCAGTGATAATTCATCTTTACTATCAGCTGATACAGTCAGACAGAATGACACTGCAAACTATGAGAACACAGTTAATCTACAAGCATCATTGAAATTATGTTAACTGCATCTGGGCCAGTCACAAAGGAGAACAGCCCTTCAGGGCTTGGTACAACTGCTATGCATGGAACTAAAGGAAGATTGTAAAGGAAGAAGGTTAGAGTACCTGGCAGAAGCATATTTGTTATAAACATTATCATAATATCATCAGAGACAGAAATAAATAATAGGCTGAACTTTTCTGAGCACAATAACAAGATACTCTAGTTATTGTTGTTTGCCTTGGATATTTAACGTGAGCAAAAAGACTGTGTTAAATGAGAAGCTTAGGGTTAGGATTGGAAAAGCAGAAGACTGCTGGGGTGGTGGAGGCAGTCTTCATTCAGGAACAGGGGCCAAGTGTGTAGCAGTCTGTGAAGTGTATCTGTCTGGCCATGTTTGCAAACCCAGGAAGAAGCATGCATACAGATTAATGAAAGGGCAATTTTCCAGACAGCGCTGACCACATCTATAAACCTGTTCCTCTGGCTTAAACTGAAGACAGGGGACTTAAGGATCATCTCTCCCCATCTTCTGCCTTAGTTCTCCTATTCTTCCTTAAAGCCATTTTGTTCATTCCAGTTTTCACAAATAATTTTATCATTGAACTCTTTCTCCAGCTTATCTCAGACTTGAATTGCCTTGTTTGGTGGCTATGAGTTTACATTACTGATATGATACAGGCCCCAGGGGTTCACATTCACAGCATAGGATGGACTTTTGAGTAAGGAGCCTGTCTTAGTTCTAGCTGCTATAATGGAATACCATAGACTCGGGGGATTAAAAAACAAACAATTATTTTTCACAGTTTTGGAGGCCAGGAAGTCCAAAATCAATGCATTGACAGATTCATTGTCTAGTGGAAGACCTACTTCCTGGCTCATGGATGACTGTCTTCTTGCTGTGTTCTCACACTGTGGACAGGGGCCGGGAGCTTTCTGGAGTATATTTTTTTATAAGGCCATTAATCTCATTCATGAAGGTTCTGCTCTCATGATCTACTTCCTTCCCAGAAGCTCAACCTCCAGAGACCAACACTATGGGGATTAGCTTCCAACATATAAATTTTTGGGGGACACAAGCATTGTTCATAGTGGTGTCAATTGGTCATGATTTGAGGAACAACAGGCAGCCCCACTGGCCCTCAAATAGCTGTATCTGTATACCTAAAATTGAACTATTAGAGATTAGTTAATTTCTCTATGCAGTTATTACTTATTGGGCAGCTATTAAATGCTAAGCACCATGATAGGTAATGAAAATAAAATAAGATACAAAATACAAAGTATGGTACCTGTTTCATGGCGCTAGTAGTAATGCAGTAGTCCAAGAGTAGCCGTGGACTTTGAGACTCCTACTTAAAGGCAAATATCTCTGGTAGTGAATACAAAGACTTTAGCTATTAGTACTTGAGAAGGGATTTGGCTTCAGGTTGAGAGGAAGATTCTGTCCAAACAGCTTTTGGCTTAGGCACTTGGGAGGCAAGACATAGGATAAGAAGAAATGCTGTTTTGCTCACAGCACTGATTGGTGGAGGGGTAAAGGCAGTGGGGGTGTCCTGAGAACGTGGTCTACATATTGAGAAATAAGAGGAAGCTGGAACCTTTGTTTTTTTGCCTTTTTTTGTCCATTATTGTTTTGTAGAGGATGTGAAAATTAGGTTTTGCTGTTTCTGAAAATTCACGTTAGTTTCCATGTCTTGATTATTAACATTGTGTTCATTTTCCAGGCAATCTGTTACTGCTTTTCATTTTCTAGTATGTTCTCCTCAAAATGGACTATTGTTTTTGACTATTTACATATTAATGCATATTTGCAAAAAACATAAATTGTTACATTGCTCGAAGCATGAAAAGTTATTACACTAAAAGATTTGAAAAAAGTTTTTAGTCTATTCACCATTTTTGATCCCAAGAAATGTGGGTTCTCCTCAAATATTTACTTCATTTTTGCCAACATCTAAATAAGTCACAAGATAAGAGAACCAAACAATATATGTTGAATTAAGTAACTTTACTTCATCCAACATTTTGAAATAAGAATAAGTTATTTGCCCAATTGATAAAAGCACAGTTGTTTGAAGTTTTACATTTTTTATCAAGATTATCTTATTTTAATGAGACATTATCCCATTATATAATCTTGGAGCTCAGCACAGTTTATACTATGTCCTACTAATCAAATTGGTGATTTCCCCTGAACTGAGGGGCAAGAAATCTGAGTACGTTCACTCTGGTGTCATAAGCATGACAAAGCTTAATAGTAAACCTTTACGGTAGTCAAATTCAAGGCAACCTGTCATATCCATTCATCTCATCACACACAAACCGACCTCCTGTATTCTCTGGCTTGGTTGGAACTCACTCATTCATTTTCTTCAAATCTTGCCTTTCTTTTTTTCTTTTTTTTATACTTTTATTGGTGCATTATAGTCTCATATCATAATGTAGGTCATAGTGGTAGTGATACATGCATAGTGTACTTGGTGAGCTTTCCCCCTGCTCCCTCCCCATTCCCCCTTTCCTCATATGGGGTATTGAGGTTGACATTGATATTCTCACATATGTTCATAATATCAGTGAAAGTGTTTCCTTCATTAATTCTCCCTCTCCCTCTTCCCCCCACCTTCCCCAAACCACCTCCCTCACTCCACTGGGGTTTCTCTATTATCTAAAGTCCCTCTTATATCTTAATTACTCCTTAGTTTCTGCATATGAGAGAAAACATATGACTCTTCCCTTTCTGTGACTGGTTAATCTCATTTAACATAATATTCTCCAGTTCTATCCATTTTCCTACAAATGACATAATTTTGTTCTTTTTTATTGCTGAGTAGAATTCCATTGTGTGTATATCCCATAATTTTGTAATCCATTCATCTGTTCACTATGTTTTGTCAAATGAAACATAAAAATGTTTCTCATGCTCACCAGTCAATTTACATTGTGTTATTCAGCTTTGTGTCACTGTGACCAAAATAGCTGACAAGAACAACTTAGAGGAGGAAAGGCTTATTTTGGCCCACAGTTTCAGAGGTTCAGTCCATGGTCAGCTGGCTCCAAGGCAGCAGCATCATGGCAGCAGTTCACTGGTGTAGGAAAGCTGCCCAACTCACTGCAGCTTGGAAGCAGAAAGGAGGGAGGGGCGAGGAGGGGGTCAGGGAGAGATATAGTCCCTGAGACCATGCCTGCAGTGACCTACTTCCTCCAACCATGTCCTACCTGCCTGCATTACCACCAGTAGTCCATTCAAATGATTAACCCATCAGAATTAATCTATTGATGAGGTTAGAGCCCTCATAAGCCAGTCTTTTCCAAAATGGTCCATCTCTGAACCTTTCTGCATTGAAGATCATGCTTACAATAGGTGAGCTTTTGGGGTAGGGGGAGATTCCAGATCCAAACCATGACACCCACCAACTCCTTTCCTTTAATAAGGAAACTTCTTACGTCTTTCAAGTAGGCAATTACTAACCCTCCAAGTACGTCCTTTCCTTTCAATGAACCTTGTGAGTTTGAGCTGCCTATGGTTCAGCTCTAATGACACTTTCCAGCTGACACGCTTTCAGAAGCTCTCTGTTGCCTACAGAGTCAAGTCCAAGATCCTGGCTTTGCATTTATGGCCCTCTACCATCAAGCCACAACTTGTATTTCCAGTGTTAGCTTCCACTTCAGGCTCCCTGTTATGAGTTGGATTTAGAATGTTCCCTAGACCTCACAGAGACAAGGCAGCCATGCTGGAGGTGGGGCTTGCTTCCTGAGGAGGGGATCCTGGGGGTGTGGCCTTGAGGATTATATATGGTTCCTCCCTTTTCCCCTTGCTCTCTCTCTCTCTTGAAAGCAGAGCCCTGGTGTGCTCTCTCTGCCTCTTACTGTCAAGCCTGAGCTCCACTGATGTAACCTGACCTAACATTGACCAAACCCCTGAAACCTCCAGAACTGTGAGCAAATAAACCTTCCTTCCTCTGAGTTGTGGGGTCAGGTGCTTTGGATCATAGCGGTGAGAATGCTGACCAAGACACCCCATTCCTATATCCCTATGTACCATTCCTATATCCCTATGTACCCTTTATTTTACCCTCTGGAAATTTCTTCACATGATTTCTTCCACCTGCCTCCTCCTTCCCATTCTCTGACCTCAAAGCTCTGACCCATTCTTCATAAAAAGCCATCTGTCAAGAATGGTCTCCCATTCTCCAGTCTGAAGACATTTCCCTTTTCATTCTCCTATTAGTTCATAAATTATAGATATATGTATTTATTTGCATTTTAATCTAGTGAGGGTGTATTCTGAAATGTTACTGGCTAGCTCTAACCAAAACAGCTCACGGAATGTTACTGGCTGGGTGTACTCCACGGGGTGGTTCAGCTTGGCAGGCTGCCTGTGACACCTTCATCTCAACAAATGCTCTCATAGTTGCCACAGCAAGAAGAGAAAGCATAAGGAACTGCACAGCAGCTCTCAAATGCTTCTCCCTGGAATTGAGACACATCACCTCCATCATATTTCACTGCCCAAAGCAAGCTACCTTTAAGTTGATAGAAAGTATAAACTCAAATGTGTGGAAAAGAGCAGAGAACCAGAAATATTGGCAGGTGCTATTAATTTCTACCTTTCTACCAGTCTATACACTTTTTATTTCCTTTACTTTAATAAGACATTACAAGTTGTCTTATTAGATAGCACTTCAATAAAATGTTTACAAGGAGAGGTGAGAGGAACTATTCCTGTCTTGTTTCTAATTTTAGGGACAAAGCATCTAATTTCTCACCAATAAATATTATGTTATATTATGTTGTAGATATCTAAAAATCAAATTCAGGAAGCTCCCTTCTATTCCAAGTGTGCTGAGAATTTTTATCATGAGTGGATGTTGAGTTTTGCCTAGTGTTTTTTTATTGCATTTACTGATATGATCATAATGACTTTATTTTGTTGAAGTGATGAATTACATTAATCGATTTTTGAGTGTTGAACCAGCCTTGCATACCTAGAGTAAATCCTGCTTAGTCATGGTATATTTTTGTACATTGTTGGATTCAATTTTTTTTTTTTTTTGCGGTACTGGGGATTGAACCCAGGGGAATTCTACCTCCGAGCTACACCCTCAGCCCTATTTTTTTATTCTTTATTTTGAAACAGGGTCTCATTAAGCTGCAGAGGGTTCACTAAGTACCTGAGGCTGGTTGTGACCCCGATCCTCCTGTCTCAGCCTCCCAAGTACTGGAATTACAAGTGTGTGCCATCACGCCCGGCTTGTTGGATTCAATTTGTTAATATTTTGTTGAGGACTTTTACATTTATGTTCATGAGATGTATTGGTGTAGTTTTCCCTTTTCTGTATGGTCTTTGTTTAGTTTGGGTTACTTAAGCTGGTCTCATAGAGTAAGTTCGGATGTGACGTTTATGCTTCTATTTTCAGGGAGAGATGATAGAGTTGTTATATCTTCCTTAAATATTTGCTAGAATTCAGTGGTGAAACCATCTGGGCTTGGTGCTTTCTCTTTTGGAAGATTATTAGTTATTGATTTGATAGTTATAGAACTATTCAGATTATCTATATCTCCATGTGTGAGTTTTCAAAAACTTTGTCTTTCAAGGAGTTTGTCCATTTCATCTAAGTTATCAAATCTATAGGCCTTGAGTTGGTCATAATATTCTCTATTATTTACTTTTTTTTATCTCCATGGGATCTGTAGTGATGTCCTTGCTTTGGTTTCTGATATTAGTAATTTGTGTTGTCACTCTCTTTTTGTTAGTTAGCTTGGATAGAGATTTATCAATTTTATTGATCTTTTCAAAGAACTAGCTTTTGATTTTATTAATTTCCCCTATTATTTTCCTGCTTTCAATTTTATTGATTTATGCTCTAATTTTTATTATTTCTTTTCTTCTGCTTACTTTAGACTTAATTTCCTCTTCTTTTTCTAGCTTTCTAAGATGGAACTTAGATTATTGATTTTGTATCTTTCTGATTTTCTAATAGGGCTATTCATTTCTATCATAATGTAGATGAAAATTATAATAGACTGTACATTTCAGAAGCTAGCACTTATGCTTTGTTCCTCATTTTATTCCCCGGGTCACAGAGAAGCATCAATAAACTAGTATTTTCTAATCTCAGTCATTCCCATTTCCATTTTCGCATTTTTTGTCATAGTCCTCTGTCATTTATGATAGTAATTAATACTTTTGAGATGACATCACTTTTTAAAAACTAAATTAACATCCATAGAATGAATTTTTTATTACAATTGTAAATGGAAAGTTGAATCTCCTCCTATATAGGAGTCTTAAAAAGTTAATATTAAAAAAAATTAATATTAAATAATTAAAATGAATCTATCAGTTGTCAGCCATCTTAGGTACCAGCATCCATTTTTTTAGTAGTTCTGGAAACACTGAAGCTAATATTAATGAAAGAGAATGTAAATGTCTGCCAAAGATCTATGTTGGTGGTTGAAAACTTTTTATTTTCTTTTCTTGGTGTTATATATGGCTACTGAGGGTAATTGTTAACAGAATTGTTGCCTTGATTTGAAGGGGAAAATATTAGTTTTATAGTCAGATGATGTGTATTTAAGTATCCTCTTTTTCTACTTTGTTGAATGATATAGAAAGTCACACAGAATCTGCATTGATAGAAAGAATCAAAGGGTATTTACTGTGCTGTCAGATGTAAATAAGATAAATGATTGTGTCGAATTTGTCTAGTCTTGTGGGGAAATTATTATAATTCTGAATAGGTTTGACTATATGTATCCTCTTTATAATGAAGGATTAGAGGTGTACTAGAGGTTTCTTGTAGCAAGGTTTGTGCAGCTTTTTCTTTTGAAATGAATACTTACTGTGTTAGTAAGTTTTCTGTTGCTACAACAAATACTGGAGATAAATCAATTTTAAAAGAGTAAAGGTTTATTTTGACTCATAGTTTTGGCGGTTTCATGGTTGGTTGACCCTATTGCTTTTGGACCTGTGGCAAGGCAGGAGTAAGTGACAGAGGAAGCCACTCACCTCATGACAGCAAAGAGAGAGGAAGGCCCTGGGATCCCAATATTCCATTCAAGGGTATGTCCCCAGTAACTTAACTTCCCCCCATGAGGTCCCGCCTTTTAAAGGTTCTACTAACCCCTAGTAGTGCCACAGTCTGGTGATCATGCCGTCAATAGATGGACCTTTCGGGGATGTTTATCCAAGCCATAGCACCTGCTCAGAGGCACAGGTAAGAGATATGAAATGCCAATGAGGACAATTAATGTTAGAGAAAATTTTAATTGAAACTAGTGGGGAAAAATGGGGGAGAACTATTGAACTGGAAAAATCTTTCTAAGATTTCCTTAAAGAAGAAAAACCTATTCTTTCTAGGTGATAATGGTAGAGAGTTTTATCTGCTATTTTCCTAAGTCAAGCTAATATGGCCTTACTCATCTCCTTTTCTATTTTTACAAGCATCTTTTATTAATTTTTTTTATTGACAATCTGGAGGGTTGTTTTATATTTGCATTTGAACAACATGAGGAATCATTGTTTGACATCATATAAGTAAAAGCCCTAAATGATTAAATGTTTCATTTATTAGCTGAATGATTTGCTTCTAATCCCCTATACAAAGTAGTTGGAGTAAGAGCCATGGCCAATTAACAAATAGTTTAGGAGCCAAATGGAAGTAAATATTAAAATAAAATTTCTCTTAAGATAAAGTTTCTTGAAACATTTTTAAAGAATCAAGTTTTTTTTTCCTTTTGTTTTGGGGGATGAGTTTTTAAAAAAGGTCTATTTGGGAAATTATACTGGAAGATTTTGTCATTGGTATAATGGAGTCACTCTTTGGACTGGATGTCAGTCATTACAGTGTTTGAGGTTGCAGAAATGTGTACATTTAGAAGTATAAATAAATACATAATGAATAAATAAATTTATTTTTTAAATAGGTTCATTTAATAGTACACAATCTAGACATAGATAATAGATATAATTCTGACTGCATGGATAACTGAGGTCCTGAAAACTACACTCTCAATGAACGCATACCCTTTGAGGGAGACTAATAATGGGGAACGGAGCCAGCGTCTGTGATATTTATGCAACTGCTAAACTCTCACTGAAGTCAATGGGAGTTTGCTTACGTAAGGGCTGCAAGCCTTAGCCTCTAGAGATTAAAGGGGAAAAAATCCTTAAACTCTTTCAACATTAATATTGCCTGTAAGGAATCCAGCCACGACCTAAGCCATGCAGCTTTTCGAACCTAGCAAGTAGAAGGGTAAACAGTAAACATCAGTTATTTTAAGCACGATCTAATCAGAGTTCAATGAGAAGCAATATTATATTTGATCTCTAAGGTATTAATACTTGTATATCACTATTAGACATTTTTATGTAGCCCATTATCCAAACAATGGCTTAAGTCTGTGGTATTTAATAAATCAAGTTTCCATAGCCATGGGACTGTGTGGGAGTAGGGATGAAGCCTTTTTTTCTCCATTTTTTTTTCCTCAGGTGCAATTCTGTGTTAATATAAGAGAAGTGTGGCCTTCCTTCTCATAGCACTAAAAGTGAGATAATCCCTGTGTAAGAAATCAGTAAGTACGGTCTGCTTAATCTAGTCCCAGTGTGAAACTGTTGACATTTGTTCTTTTTTCTATCATTATGTGACTGGGCCTGTTTTGTGCTGGATTAGGCACAAATCTCCTATGCAGCACATTTGGCATGTTACTAGTAGTTTAACTTCATTAATAATGTATGAAGAAAATGTAATCCACGACAAGGAAGGAGAGAAAAGTATGTTTTTTTCTCAAATCCTTCGAATGAGTAATTATTCAACATTTCATGTTTGATGTTATATTTTGCAATTCAACTTCTATAGTGATATTTAAAAAAAGAAACTTTGGCAAATGCTTGCAAAAACACACCTTTTCAGATTTTAAATGTGATTTACTGATGGCCAGAACTTGTTAAACATAGTAGGAAATTAAATATTTATTCAGCTTATTTCATTTTCAGGGTCATAAATGCTCTTTCTGAGTCATTCTCCATAACAAGAATTTCTACTGCTGAAGCCATTAGCAGGCATCAAGACAGTGAGCGCTAAATTAAGATGAGATTGTATAAGCAAATAAGAATGGATGCAGACTTGCACAGGAGTACAAATGATCATTTCTGATTGAAATGTTTATAGCTAAATGAGTTGGCTGAATTAAACACAAATGTGCCAAAAAATAAGCCCTTGGCTGCTGCTGATTTTTTGTATTTTCTAATCTGCTTTCCAGATGAAAATGGAACTATATTTGGAACAATGTTTTCTGTTTGCTTTTTTTATACTATTGATATTTGTGGAAAGTCACAAAATGGCCTAAGGAAGCTAAGCTCGCCCCAAGCAGTGGTCACTTACAAGTACTTTTGTACTCTGTACTCCTGTCACATTTGGGCGATCAGAGCAACAGCTGGGGAGACTTTTTCAACAAAGATGAGTGTCAGATAATCCTGATGAGATTCCACATCCAACATCTTTTGTAATTATGTCACATTCAGCTGTAATGGAATAATTCAAGCTGAAAGGACAAGCTTTGATCCTTTCTTAAACCTTTCCCTGTGGACTGGCTATCTAAAAGATTTAAAGATATTTCTGTTACAAGATCTAGTGTTTCCTCAGAGAAGTCATGCTTCTGAAGCAACTGTGATCTACAAGAACAATATCAAGTTTGCCAAACACATTTCTGAAAGCATCTTTTTGGGGGGAGGAGGGGGTGTATTTAATGAAGATATCAATGATATGCTGCTCTTCAGTTTTTATCCAGACTATCATCAGGATTCCTGTTCTGATTCTGTCATACAAACTGGCAGACAGAAAAGTGATTTGAATACATCGTGGAGATGTGTCATTGTACATTTAGAGCATCTCTTGCAAAGTCATCTTCTTTTATGCCTGTGCTTAAGAAGGTATGTTTTAGTAGAAGGAACTGGCCTACTGAAATACTAGATTATGTTGGAGGATTAAAAAAATCATTGAAATACTAATAAGTTAAGTCTCAGATTTCTCACATACAGGGATTTTTGCAAAATATTTATGTTTTACTTTTATTGGATTTTTGCATTAAACTAGTGAAATTGACAAGACTAGATTTTCAAATTCTAACAAGATTTTTGCAGAATAATCAAGAGCAGTGATGTAAATTAGTCATATATGCTTTTAACTCATTATAAGATATATTTGAGTTATTTTAATTCTTTTTGTATTTCTCTTACACTATTATCTGTTTGTTTATTTCTAGTTGCAATTTTTATTTTATTTTTGAGGTTATATTACTGACAACAAAGAAAGACTATGATGGAGAAAAAAACATGGACCTAACTTTTATTTGTGCTCAAAGGACATTATCACTAAAACAAAAGCCAGTGTTAGAAAATAAGCTTTTTGAATGTAATTCTTAAAAGTGAATCTGTATGACTCTGAAATTATAAAGATATGACTGCTGCTTGACTTACTGAGCAAAGAAAAGATCATCGATGTGTGGACACCCTCAAATAAAAATAAGTTGATTTGGTAGCAATGCAATGAGGCAAGTCTGCAGGACTAAGTGGTACAAATATTAAAACAATTTTGCCCAAGATAATGAAGTAATTTTATTACCTTTGATAATTTCATCTAAAGGATCGTCTTTCCCACCGAGCATTTCTTCTACGCCTCCCTTAGACATAGCAGGTGACTGCAGTGCTTGGTAGAATATGCCTTAGTCCCTACTCATGTGGTTAGTTCACACTTTGATAGTATTTCCCATTAAAATTTTTTTGTATATGAAGAATAATTTTGTTTTGTGTAGGCCTTTAATTGTATATGTGACTTAATATTCTTAGCTCTGAAGTTGGCATCATTAACGCCATTTTGTGGATGAGGAAACAAGTTTAGAGTGGTGAAGGTTAATGTGAAAATCTGGAGTTGAAAATGGGAGCTTCCATCTAAAAGCTAAGTGCTCTTTCTGCTGTATGACAGCTCCCTTTTTCTGAATCCTTTTATTTTTCCAGTTGATTGTGGGGAAGAGTAAGTAGTATAGCATCCAAGACTGCATTTTCCCCCTCTACACATTATTACTTTTAATTATAGCTTGAAAATGAACATTTTGTTAAGAATCTTTTTGTTTGTTTGTTTGTTAGAGGAGGTTAGCCAAAGAGACTGAAAATTGCACTCTGACCCTGATACACAAAAAATCTTGAAGAGAACAGACTGGAAATTTCCATGCTTGCCTTTAGGTCTACAGTTTAGATAGTGACTCTATGCCAATATTTTCCCAAGTCATAAAAAGTTTGGTGGGCTGATGGATCTTAAATTTCTACCTGGTGTCCACTTCACTATATATGACTGTATAATCTTTTTTTTTCAAAATAAGTGTTTCACATGCCATCACCAAGTTAATGTCTATATTTTCATACTAGAATTAAAGACATAGAGCCAGGCAGGAAGGCGCACGCCTGTAATCCCAGTACTTAGAAGGCTAAGACAAGGGGATCGCAGGTTCAAAGCCAGCCTCGGCTAACTTAGTGAGGCCCTCACAACTTGGCAAGACCCTGTTTCAAAATAAAAAATAAAATAGGGCTAGGGGTGTATCTTGGAGGTAGAATGCCCCTGGGTTCAATTCCCTGTACCACCACCACCACAACAACAACAACAAAGAATGAAAGAAATAGGTTGCCTTCCTAGTGAATTCACCAAGGGAGCCTTCCTGTAAATTTAGGAATTATTACTTAATTATTTGGAAGAAAAAGTCCAGCAATACTTAACTTACACTTACTCTTTTATTGGTGATACTTGCCTAGTATTTTCCTGATAGTTTTCAAATTCAGTATTGTCAAAGGGAAAAATATCCCCTGTATTTTATGTCTTTAAAATAAATTATTGCCTAGAAAATGCGCATCTTCTGCTTGCTACAGTTTAACAGGTTTTAATGCATTGTGTGTGAAGCAGAAAACACTCACCTTCTTCGTATAGTCACCATATAAATCCCGGGAACACTCTAGAGGGAGCAGTTGTGGTTTGAGGTAATTTCAACTTAGCTGATGTGACTGTATGAGTTTCACTTTTAAAATGCAGCTCCAGATAAATCATCGTTTCATACTGCAACAAGTTTTCATTTAAGAAAACATGTATCTAAAGGTCAGATTCATAAGGAAGCAGAATAGTTACATGGTTTGTTTCTAGTTTGTGGAGACCCTTTTTAGAAAATGTCTCTCTTTTTATGTACACACGCATACCCACACACACTTTTCTTTAAATTATTTTAAAAGATATGTTAGAAGTACTTTTTACTATTTCTAAATAAAAAAGAAGTAGAGCAAATAATAGAAAAATTCCTAGTGTACTCATCATGCCAATAGTTATCAAGATAATTTTGTTTCATTTATATTCC